>CM060969.1:69395870-69485870 GCA_030765045.1 Tenodera sinensis | reverse complement strand
ACAAGAGATAATCATAGTCATATGGAGTTAGTGTTTGCTGAACTGTAATTATTCAACTACTGTTTGGAGGCCTTAACTTAGGTGTAGATTACGATTTGTACAAAGACTGTCGTGAGACGAGGTACCTGGAAGTAAGTAGAGAGAACGAAAATGCAGATTGACTGTTGTTCTATGGTATATTTCAACAATACTGCCTTAATCCTTCCGTACGTAACATAGCGAAATAAAATGTCCAAAAAGTGTGCGATGAAGCATTCACGAAGTAAAATTTATACTAATATTAAAAAGAGAAAAGGCGTATATGTGCGTATGTGCACGCACGTGCGTGTGTTTGTGTGTGTGTGTGTGTGTGCGTGTGTGTGTGTAGTAATGACCAAAACCGCTAAACCTTTTTGATAATCCTTTTCATCACTGAAAAAGCTTATTATTTCTGGTGGACTTGTCATAAAGCCGTTTTTAATTTCAATTAATAAATTGCTCATGTAGTAAAAATGATTTACAAATCCTAGTATTAGAATATGAACAAACTGGTATTATAAACAAAGTACTTGTAAAAATGATATTTATTGAGATTGCCAAGGAGTAGAACGTAGTTATTTCCCACTAGAAAATGTGTATAAAGTAATGCATACAACAATAATAATAATAATAATAATAATAATAATAATAATAATAATAATAATAATAATAATAATAATAATAATAATAATAATAATAATAATAATAATAATAATAATAATAATAATAACAATAATAATAATAATAATAATAATAATAATAATAATAATAATAATCATAATAATAATAATAATAATAATAATAATAATAATACATATTATATATTATTATTGCTATTATTACTATTATTAATAATTGATATAATAAATATATTCGTAAAGAAGCTAGATGGCTCCAAATGTTGTATGTGTGCGTGCGTGTGTATGTGTGTGTCTGCCTGTGATCACAATGACTCACGAACGTAAAATCGGTTAAAAACCAAAGTTGGTATGTAAGTTTAATGTCTCAAAATGCGACACAAAGGTTTTGAAGAAAATTCCTCCACCCTAAACTACCTGAACATTTTTTTAAAACTTTGATTTTCTGAAAAGTGACTAATGATTTTGATTAAATGCCGCATTTTAAAAATATTTTTTGCCAAATGAAATGTATATTTTGAATTTTCTGGCTACAGCTCATGTATTCCTGTTCACTCTTGGTGACTTTTTCATAACTGGTGAACCTTAAGACGTAGAGATAATCTTATTGCACAAAAATGTAGATCTCGTTAAAACACACAATTTACATAGAATGCATTTCTTTGTGGAGAGAATCATTTCAGAGATATTCCTTGTTATTTGTCTGAATTTTCCAATGCTTATACTTTTCTCGAATGAGAGGTCGTTATTCATTTATCTCTTGGCCATACAGACGGAATGAAATTTCAAAGCTATCGCTTAGCAATTAGCTTTAAAACATTTGCGCATTATTTAAAGCCTACCTACTGTATTCCGATATTCCCCTTGCACCCACAAGAAAATTAGCAACAAGATAATCTCTGTAAATGATTATCTCGATTAACATGTAGTAAATACAGGAATAAGCATTTGTAGGAATTGTTCAAGTTGTACAAGAGTGAGTAGAGAAAGTCATGTGAGTGCAACGCACCAGACCTTTTGTTCACTCCTCTGCGAGGAATTTAGGTAGTTCTTGAAAGCCGCGTACTCTATCTTGCAATTTTGAGCAAGCCGAAGGGAGGCTACTGGGACTGCTGTGCAATGTTGGATACCAATCTTGTTTGCTTGCATCTATCAAGTAACTCGTTAAACTAATTCCTTGTTTGTCATCAGGGAAGCGAAACTAGTTCTAAGGAAACTGGCAAAACTCCGAGCTTGTAGAAGCTGTAAAGAATGCACACTTGTGGGAAGATCTAACGTTCTAGCTTATGGAGGGGAGAGAAGAGAGTGATGCATATGAAATGCAAATAACGCAATCTAGAGCACGGCGTGAATCCCTGGCGGAGCAATTAGCCGGATGCAGGACTTCTCCGGAGAATGTGGACGATCAAGAGCCAAGATTCTTCAAGTAATTTGTAGCTGGAACTACGCAAACTATTTCACAAAATAACATGCGTGGTTAAAGTCTGGACAAATGTAAAGTTCTTGAAATACATGTGATGGCTGCAGAATTTCGTCAGGGCTCGCAAATGGGCAGTGTTTATGTGGTTACACATTTGGTTATTACGACCACCACTACTGCAGTTCTCAGCCAACGTATTCGCATTTGAAAATCCTTCTTAAGAGCAACAATTTTCTTATTTGTACGTTAACGTAGCTCGAAAACTGAAAGTTACGTATCTTCAGAAGCTATTATCAAAGACTTTTCTTGTAGTTCAAATCTGCTGATGCTAGATCTGATGAATACTAGTACAAAATTAAATTTTCTCAATATTTGTTTCTGTATTAGTAAGGCTGGCTAGTTCCTGTGGCTATTTTTATCCACCTACATATCAAGGTAGATTTACCAAAGCGAAGATAAAAGAAACTAAATAAAATTATGTTTTAACATGTATTTTTAACGTTTTTATTCATTTCTTGCTCAGTCTATTATGTGAGAGCACTCTATGTATCTTACATTTTCACCGGAGACATTAATCAACTGTATTAAATCCTCCAACTACTGATACGTACATTTTACGATTGCAGACATGCAATGTGATCATATTTGATCGTTGAATCTTACCATTTTAGTGACTGAATGATAACTTGCGGATGATAACTTAGTACCTCGACCAAAAGGCAATCTTTTGCGCCTGTGCCCCTGATTGGGCATCCCCGGGAGGATGGTTGAGGTGGATGGATCCCAAGGGCGGCCGGAACGTTGCCTCGGCACATCAGGTGGCAAGATCCCTACATTTTCTCAGTTAGAAGCACCCCGGCGGAGGCTGGCCTAGCTCCCATCCCCCGCCCTCGAGCTTGTACTACCCCATGAGGGGCCCGGAAACTAGTGGCTCGCCTTCCAATCCGGGGGATGGTATTTCCAGGGCGCATTTGTTCTCCCTGCCATGAAGCTCGCCGACGCTTCCAACCCTAAAAGAAGCCTAACGGGATGAAGGATCAAATGAAACGATTAATGTAACGAAATGGAGTGGCAGAAAATTCAGAGGATATGGAAATCCTTCCCAGCATTCGCCTTGTAACCGGGGAAACCTTCGGAAAAAAAGAAACATGGATCAGGAAGGTCGGCAACGGGGATTGAACCCGCGATTTTACCATTTAAATCTTACCGTATTTACTTCCCTTTAGATAATTATAATTTAATTTATTAGAACACAACTGTTGCGGTGGAAGCAGTCATCTCACCTTCAGTTGTTGATCCGCTTGGTAACACTGCCAGGCGTGAACAATAGATCACTAGAGAATTGGAAAATGTAATCTCGCATCGGCATGTTGGCCGTGGTAGCTAGGTGGTTAGAGTAGTCGGACGGAGGCCGGGTGCAAATCCTGGCTATGGCATTGAATTTTTCAGTCTCACTCTACCCTTTCAATAGCTCACCAGTGTGCATTCAAGTTGGCAGCACTACCTTGTAACTGCTTTTGAAAGCTGACGGCAATCAGTTTCTCCTTGTTCTTTTTTTCTTTACCTGATTACCATCCCCTTATGTAGGACTTACAAGCCAGTGCCTAGGGTCAGACGCCTGTCGGGGAGCAGAGGAACCTATGGAAAAGACCGAGTGAACACCTGGAAGTGGATGGTCAGCCAAGCGACAAGTATGATAGTGAGGAAGAGGATGATATGAAATGCAGGCGAAATCAATGGTTGGAAAGGTGACAATGGAGCAATTGGTAGAATGATTGGTGGGGGAAACAGGAGAACCCGGATAAACCTCGCCCAGGCATGCATGTCCATCACGAATACCACATGCGGGTCCCTGGTATAGAACCCAGTCCGCCTAGATGTACGCAAACGCTTGGCCACGGCGACGCCTAGTCAATGTCTTTTTCGCATAAATATTTCTGTTATTCGCTGTCACCGAAAAACTGCTATGTAGTACACGTATGTAAAGTGAAGACACTGGACCTCGTGTGATATTTTCAAACTCCTTACTCGTTCTACATAGATGCGGTTGTCGCTTTAGTTTCGCAACATACTATTTTATTTTGTTCTTGGAGGAATGTTAGTTCAATTGTTTCAACCATAACAAAGCTGCTAGAAATGGCATTTGAGAACCTAACTGACAAAAACAAAATCAAGCAACAGTTAATCCATTCAGTTTTAATTATACATCTGTTTGCCTTGAAACAAAATCCGGCAAGAAACTTTTAGCTTTGATTTATTCTCTATTATTACTGCTGTGTATGTCGGCAGTCTAATTAAATTTATGGAGACATGGTCTAAACCAAATAAAAAATAAAATAAAAGTGTTTGTTATGTTCCAAAGCGCGTACTGCAGGATAGCTGTTAGCATAGTTTTCATTTCTACGTCCTTTCATCTGTAGACATGCACGAAATAATTGACGAGCCGCCGAACTTTTATAGCTGAAATTTTATATAAAATATGAGAAGTCATACAAATGCATTTCATATTTGGTTGAACTCGGTACGCCATAAATGCCCTTCACATGGATCGAGGATCATCTACAAATGTAAGGCTTTTAGGTGTACTTCCAATACATGCGTTGGTAATATTACCAATGCAAATGCGTTATTTCTACGAGAAAATTAAAACATTTCAATGGACACCTTTACAAACAACAGAGGTTTCATGATAGCGATTCAGAAATTGCAGCATTCCTGTACGTCAATAACCATTCTTTTATACGGCCACTCATTCCTTCACCACATAATTTATAGCACCATTGCAAAGAACCAAAACTAGGTAACAAGTACATAAATATCATAACCTCGACCAGCTCTGCTCTGTTTACTAGAGCTGTGTATTGCAGCTTTGAGACAGATAATAAGATACATTAGAAGCTGCTATTTATTTTCGGTCGAAAGTAAATGAGAAACAGGAGAAAAGAAAAGGTTCTAAACCAGGGTCCGTGAACCCAAATGAGCTCATACAACTATTCTCTCTAAAGGAGAGGAGGAAAGACTGTTAGGCAAAAGGTTATAGAAATCCATTGACCGTATTGACACATCACGTTAGTTGCTTGGACGTTCCAAGTTATTGAGTTATTGATTGTTCTAAAGATTATTAACTTCCAAAACAAAGTGTGTTGACTTGTTAGGGACAATATTATCCTAAGAGATACAACTGATTATGAGAGAACGTAAACAGTGAATTGCCTATACGTACTTAAAATAATTCGTGTTGGGATTATGTCGTTGCTTTGTGTGTGTTTTAATTCGTAGTCTAGAGGACGTAAAAAGCCACTGTTATGAGGGGAGCTGTACACGTAGGATATATATATATAATTCCTCTTTCTTCTGAAATTTTAGAGCGTTGTTATTTCAGGGGAGGGGATATTTATGTCCCCCAACCTACTTAAAATGAGAACTCATTTGATATTATCAGTACAATCTGGTTTCTTCGGAATCCACGAATGGCTACTGAACGATGTCCATAGAAACATTTGCTTACTATCCGATACTTCGCATCCGCAGTGGGCCTTTGGTATGGATAGTCGAGAATAAGAGACTTGAGACTTGTCCTTAAGGACACTGGGAGGTTATTTTTACCACAACGAGGTTAACTTACACCAATATTTAAACTTTAAATATAGCATCAACTATCATTGGAACAAATTGAAATTTGGTGTGGTTATAGTTCAATCCCAGACAACCGCATGTGGAATTTGTGGTGGATGAAGCGGCGCTGGGTCGGATTTCCTCCGGGTTCTCCGGTTTCCCCGCCATCTCATTCCATTAGTGCACCATCTTCATTCCATGCATCATCAGTGCCAGCGCCTGCGGTGCCCTATGTAGTAAAAGTGGGCGTTAAACACTGCAAAAAAGAGCTATGACTGCATAACGTGGGCACCCTTCCGTAGTTTATTCGACTCTACCGCTCCAATTATCAAGATAGTTCGCTCAAGTATAGCAATTGTATTAATAAAGATGATAATGTTGATAATAATGATAATACTAATGATGATAATAATAATAATGATAATGATGATGATAATAATAATATTATTAATAATAATAATAATAATAATAATAATAATAATAATAATAATAATAATAATAATAATAATAATAATAATAATAATAATAATAATAATAATAATAATAATAATAATTAATAATAATAATAATAATAATAATAATAATAATAATAATAATAATAATAATAATAATAATAATAATAATAATAATAATAATAATAATACATCAAAGGAATTTAAAACCTCAATTTTCTAATTTACCTTTAGCAATTACAGTAAAGGAGACTATCAGCAAAATAGAAAGGTCTAACAAATAAATCACATGGAAAGTCAAGTTTCTACCCTTCGCTAGTAATGCTCTCATTTTAAGGAAAAAGTATCAAAACTGTGGTATTCTTTTCTGGTTGTTACTGTTATCATTAATGTTTTTAACCTCGAAAAAAATTGCAAGATACATTTGAATACCGATACATATACACCAATGGGTGCAGATGAGAGGTTATTCATACTCAAACCTTTTACCCTCATCATGTATTTAATAGCATTCTTTGCCTTGCATCCCTAACCTTTTTCAAAGGAGAAGTGAAACTTAGTTAATTAGGTCTAACCATTTTTTCTTATTATTTTTGCACTACCGTATGAAGTACTGCTAATGTCTTTAGGATCCACGCAGCATGAGGAAGTCTTCTACGACATTCAGAGTGCCTAATTAAAATGTCAGTGGGAAAACATCGCAAATGTTGTTCTGTTGTTCACACAAGAAACTATAGTAACTCAACAAAACATACCTCATTGCTTCCGCCATGGATATTGACGTGTTGTGACTGACTATTGCATTATTAAGTAGCTACGAGATGTAAGGCAAAACCAATTTAAGAAACTGACAATATGCTTGACACGGATAGATGTTCTTGGGGAATAATAACTAGTGTATAATCTGTGACAGGATTATATGCTTTTACGAGTTTCACAATGAAAGGATTATACACGTGTTACATACAACATTTTATGCAATTATAGCATTAAAATATATAAGAATAATTAATACATTTGCTAAATTAAAAATTATAATGTATAAGAGATCACTTAAATAAATATTTGCTCCATTTTCACTTGCTACTGCTTATTACGATTTAATTCATGCAACTACGTATGATAGAGGTTTGCACGGGCCTGGGCCAAGCCCTCGGGCTTTTCAGCCAAGTTAACAGAAAATTTATTTTCAATGCTGTGTTATACCAGCATTAGAGGGTTTTGAATTTTAGTGTGATATATCCTTCAGTTTCCGAATTATGAAATGTTGAATCCGGATTTTATAATGTTATGTCAAATGCTCTACACGACGAAATTTTATAAAAAAATTCCTATTTTTAAGGTTATATTGTATTTATCTGATTATAATGTGCAAATATATTGTACAAATTTGTTTTATTAGTATCAGCTCAAAAGACAATAATTTTTAAATTTTGTCGCTTGAAATTTCTAGTAGGTATAAAGCTTTATAAGTTTCTTTAGCAACTCAAAACCGTTCAAAAGAAAAAAGAAAAACAAGTATATGACACATTTACTTGTTTGTGTTTTGGAAATGATACGAAGAATTGCATGAAAACTGCATCGTGTGACATTTTCAAAAAGTGAATATGGTGAAAAAATAATTTTCAAAAAGCTTAAATTTTAAAATGAAAAACATTGTTATTCTGCATTTTTAGGGCACATTATGCAACTACAAGTATTTGTAATATAAAATGTCAAAACACATTTTGAATTTAAGGTCCCTAGTATTTTTAAAGTCATGGAATACAAATGTAAAGTTTTGCGAGATTTGTGCTAAATTTCAGTGGTACATTCACTTAGGAGGCAAAAAATAATGTATGATATTTCTTGGTTACCAATGTTGAAATGTCGAGAATAGCACAATTACCGCAGCATTTATTTACTACGAATTCTAAATGATTATTCTGCTGACACGTTTCAAATGCTGCTACTAATGCTAGTCAAAGCACAGTTTGCAGCTATATTATTTCTCACTACTCGGCTGCAATTCAATCCGTTCACTCACTCCACGTATAAAATCTTACACTCTTAACTCGAACCCAAGGCGTGTTTGATTCTTTTATACTTCTAGTGACGCGTGTTTCCTCCTGCTTTGCAAAGTGCTAACACAGCATCGATGTTTATACTGATACAATTACTGTATGCTCAGGACAAGAAGGTAAGTCTTAGGAATGTCTAACGTAATCAGTTTTTGCTTTCCGCACGGTGCTATGCTTAGTTTCCGAGAATGACAAGGATGCTAGATTCTTTCTCTCTTTCTCTAGTTACCTTGGCTAGAATCGTTTAAAATACACAGTGTTGTCACATAACTCACCCATAGCTAGAAGTCTGGTTACCTCCCTTGCTTCACTGTGAATACTTCGTCCCTTCTTTCGAACTGCAGCCATATGTAAATATTAAGTCAAGAATAAAACTAACAAAATACGAGTATATAACTGTAGTGCCGTGGTGCGTGTTAGCAGCGAGAGCCAAATAATGCATAATACTAAAAAAATCTCTGCACCTCTAATACTGCAAAGCGCATTAGATCTGGCAACGTGGGTGACTCATATGCATTCTCATACGTTCATTTCCTGGTAAACAGATACGCTACTGGAGCAGATACCCAGTTCAAACCCCCTCTGCCCTTCATTCCCCTCTAGCCTTCTTGTCGTGGGCATTTGTTTTGTGGCTGACGCTCTAGTAACTGCAACTTTAGGGTTCAGCATTTCTCCAAATTGAAACGTTTATTTTATTACTATCATCATGAGATGAATCACTACATATGTATATCATACACCAGAGTCATTGCCCATCAGTCAGCATCGCCAAATTGCAACATACAACAAGCTGACACATTTTTCATTGCCCTTCTGTCTGTTACAACCAAGTTATTAAATAAAATATCTCGTCAGCACTTGATACTGGTAACCAAAGACATTGAAGGGACTTTTTGTAGAAAAGGTAGTATCACACCAATAACCTTTTCTTGAAACTTGGAAAAAAAAAAAGGTTATTTCTAAGACTTTGGTGACACAATATCATGATTTTAAAACAATATTAATGTACCCACTAACATTATTTATGCAGGTACCCAACATTCGCTAGAGTAAGTATTTGGACAAAAATTGGATTTTAGCAAATATACAATATCATTAATAAATAATAATAATAATAATAATAATAATAATAATAATAATAATAATAATAATAATAATAATAATAATAATAATAATAATAATAGTAATAGTAATAGTAATAATAATAATAATAATAATAATAATAATAATAATAATAATAATAATAATAATAATAATAATAATAATAATAATAATAATAAAAATTATAATGAGAATGATAATATTTGTCAATAACTGCAGGATAATTTTGTTTAAAAGAAAATTGCACAATCGGGCTCGGGTCGGGCCTGGGCCATGGCCTATAGACTATTATCGGGCTCGGGTCGGGCCTGGGCCATGGCCTATAGACTATTCTCGGGCTCGGGCCGGGCCCGGGCCATGGCCTATAGACTATTTACGGGCTCGGGCCGGGCCTGGGCCATGGCCTATAGACTATTCTCGGGCTCGGGGCGGGCCGGGCCCGGGCCATGGCCTATAGACTATTTTCGGGCTCGGGCCGGGCCCGGGCCATGGCCTATAGACTATTCTCGGGCTCGGGCCGGGCCCGGGCCATGGCCTTTAGACTATTATCGGGCTCGGGTCGGGCCCGGGCCATGGCCTATAGACTATTTTCGGGCTCGGGTCGGGCCCGGGCCATGGCCTATAGACTATCATTGGGCTCGGGCCGGGCCCGGGCCATGGCCTTTCGACTATTCTCCGGCTCGGGCCGGGCCCGGGCCATGGCCTATAGACTATTTTCGGGCTCGGGTTGGGCCCGGGCCATGGCTTGTAGACTATTCTCGGGCTCGGGTCGGGCACGGGCCCTGGCCTTTAGACTATTCTCGGGCTCGGGCCGGGCCCTGGCCATGGCCTATAGACTATTCTCGGGCTCGGGCCGGGCCCAGGATGGCCTATAGACTATTCTTGGGCTCGGGTCGGGCCCGGGCCATGGCCGTTAGACTATTCTCGGTCTCGGGTCGGGTCCTAGGCTATAATCGGGCTCGGGTCGGGCCCGGGCCATGGCCTATAGACTATTATTGGGCTCGGGTCGGTCCCGGGCCATGGCCTATAGACTATTCTCGGGCTCGGGCCAGGCCCTGGCCATGGCCTATAGACTATTCTCGGGCCCGGGCCATGGTCTTTAGACTATTCTAGGGCTCGGGTCAGGCCCGGGCCCTGGCCTTTAGACTATTCTCGGGCTCGAACCGGGCCCGTGTCTTGGCCTATAGACTATTCTCGGGCTCGGGCCAGGCCCTGGCCATAGCCTATAGACTATTCTCGGGCTCGGGTCAGGCCCGGGCCCTGGCCTTTAGACTATTCTCGGGCTCGGACCGGGCCCGGGTCTTGGCCTATAGACTATTCTCGGGCCGGCCCGGGCCATGGCATTTAGACTTCTCGGGCTCGGACCGGGCCCGGGTCTTGGCCTATAGACTATTCTCGGGCTCGGGCCGGGCCATGGCATTTAGACTATTCTCGGGCTCGGGCCGGGCCATGGCATTTAGACTATTCTCGGGCTCGGGCCGGGCCCTGGCCTTTAGACTATTCTCGGGCTCGGGCCGGGCCATGGCATTTAGACTTTTCTCGGGCTCGGACCGGGCCCGGGTCTTGGCCTATAGACTATTCTCGGGCTCGGGGCGGGCCCGGGCCCTGGCCTTTAGACTATTCTCGGGCTCGGGCCGGGCCCGGGCCATGGCCTTTAGACTATTCTCGGGTTCGGGCCGGGCCCGGGCTTGGTTGATATCGGGCCGGGCCGGGCCAAGTCTAAGAAAGTCAACCCGTGCAGGCCTCTAACGTGTGAGCTGCAAGCTATTTGTTACTTTTAAGACCAATGCCAGTCGTTGAGAATCGATCTGTCAGGGTTAATATAGGTGACCTATATGCTGGAACTGGCATAATAAACAGCTGATGGTAAGGATTAAATTTATTTTTCTATGAGTACTAACTATATTATTATTCACTATCGTTCAACATATTAGTGTGTAATAAGTTTGCATTAAGTGCATTGGGGAATCTTGGAAGTGAAAAAGACTTTGTCTCGTATTTTCAAACTCTTCTTCATTCTCTAAGATGCACTTATTGCACATATGTCGAAATATATCACTTACATTTGGCGAGACTTTAAAAAATCGTTATCAACCGAACGCGAGCTTCCTTGCCGGCTCAACACAGGTACCATAAGCTTATGAGGAGGCAGGTTTTTTAGTTTGACACTAATGAATAGGTTTAGTAGCCCAGCTACATTAAAGAGGAATCAAGTTATCGGCGTTTGTAGTGCATGTGACGGCACAGTGTGGGGAACCAATTCTGTCCGTCTGTTCTACATACAAAGCGTAGCTCACCTGCTAAGCTTACTAATAATAATAAAATCCCGGGAAGGGTCCAGTTATAAAAACTCTGCTGTGTCACACTCACATGACTTTCTCTACTGTTGTACTAACTATTCTTACTATTCCTCTTCTTCATGTTAGTCGAAATAAACTTTTGCAGAAATTATCTTATTGCTTATTTGCTTGTAGGTGCGAAGGAAAGATGGCGATAAAAGAAGGGTGCTACCTGAAAGCCCTGAGTACTCAACTATACACAATGTTAGTATGATCGTTCTAGTTTTATGTTGAAGTATAGGAGTACTTGGTCCGCTGCTGAAGAAGCAGAGGAGCAAACAATGCGTACGCGCAAACATTTCTACTCTTTAAGGACATTATTATGTTGTAGTTTAATCTTGAACAATGTGACACACAATTTGATAAACCGGCATTTTTAAACACACTTCTTTTAGTGGAGTATGTTATCCAGACAGTTGCCATGACCACTGGAAGCAGTCAATGGACTTACCTTCATCTCCACGGTTCGCCACATTGCATCGTGATAGGATATGACGTGCAGAGATCGGGGATTTGCTTGTCTCCTTCACACACTTTCTTTCGAGCATTTCATCTTACTAATGCTCTCAGTTCTTATGTATAGGGCGAACCTAAAGTGCTATCTTACTTGCTCAAAACCACGTCATTCAGCACCTCTTCTTGATATAAAAAGAAAGTATTACACTGTTTCATTCATTTTGAAACTGAGTAACTTTCTTTGTGTTCGTTGTTCCTACAGTGGGACTTTTAATCTAGGCAGGTAGCCTTTGGGACTTGGCCGACCAATTCAACTGGCGGTCTAACCCTCACATAAGCGTAGCAAAAGTGGACGATCATACAGCCGATGTGACTAACGTCATGCTTCCCCCAGTGAGACAGCTGTCGTAACTGCTCAAATTCCTCACGAAGCTCTGCGAGCACCGTTGTTATACATTAGTTGAAAATGTTTCATTCCATGGTGTAGGGCCCTTTGCCTTGTTCCTGTATATATGAAAGAAATTATAAAGCGATACTTACATTATATATATACCCATTACGAATTCCCACATTACTTCATATATTATTCATTAAAATATTACTTTACCCAAGTTACGTCATTCGAAACATTTTGTCTACAAATTATTCAATTCAAGCAATAAGTACTTGGCGTACATAAGTGCAGGATTCGATGCAAAGGACCTATCAGTTTTTCATCCATCCAAGGAAGAGATGCCTACCTGCACATAATATGCGGACATTGTTATGTATCTAGGTACCAATGTTTATCCAAAGCACGAGGGATTAATTCAAAACTCACGGAAGAAATTTTTATACATGCCTTGAACTTTCTGGGAATAACCTATGAAGTCTTCTTCATTGTGGATGACTTTTGAATAGCTGGTAGGCCGTAAGCTTTACTGCACAAAATGTAAGGCTTGTTAAAACAATTGATTTGTGTGAAATGATTTTTTTTTTTTTTTTTTTTTGCGGAGTTTATTATTTCCAACATATTATTTGTTATTTGTTTCAATTTTCAAATATTTATACTTTTCTCAAATAGGAAGTCGTTATTCGTCTCTTTTATTACCTGCAAAGAGAGGAGTTTCAAACCCATCAGATAGTAAGTAGCTCTTAAAACAGTTCACTAACATTTAAACCTACTATATCCCCGTATTTTTATTGTACCTATAAGGAAATAGGCTATGAAATGATTTTTACAAATTTTCATCTCGATTATCACTAAGCAGATAAAGTATAAGCGTTTTAAAAATGGTTTGTACAAGAGCGAGTAGAGAAAGCTATGTTGATACTCAGATCATATTTTTATTACTTAAGTGTTAGCAAATAATATTTCCAATTTAGAGTAATTATGTTTACATATATGAATATTCCACTTAAAATCTTGTTCGTTATTTTATTCACTGTAATATCTTTTTTAGACGTCTGTATGTTTGTTTTTCTATTATACTGCTATGTGTTGCATTGATGTCGCTTTGGGAAAAGGTGTAATGAGCTTTAATTCCTAATAGGGTAAATGAATTAATAATTGCTGAAGTTGTATTCTGCCAAATAAAAGTGGCTAAAGAAATTGAAGCGATTGTTATCCATGACTAAGAGATATTTGGAGAACCAGTTACTAAACCTAATTTTGTAACTTGTGGCCTACAATATTTATCCACGGGAAGAGTATTTTAAGATATATTATATATTTAGTGTTTTAATGAAGTTTACTTATTGAAAGCGATATGTTCAGAGAAAGAGCAACGTGAGGTTTAGGGGAAAAAAGCATGATACATTAACAAACGATGTTGTTATACTCTGGAATTTTGGATGCTAATTTCACGTGAGAATTCAAAATAAAAACGAGGTGATTTTCAGGTTCTTCAAGAAAAATTTTAATAGTCCATGATGCAACTACTAACATACTTCCAGAAAAGTCAAGGAACGTTTATTTCTGTGGTTATACGAAATTCAAACTGGTGTTTGGGTAATGAAGCAGACATAAATTAATATTCTTTATAGGCGTATTTTTATGAGCCCAAAAGTGTTAAAGATTCAGTATTTGGAGTGGATATACCATGGTGAGATCAATTCTTTTGATTAAAATTGCTGATTTAATACCTAAGGGGAAGTTCAATTACAAGCAAAGTTATAAAAAACAATACTGCTCATAATGTGCCTCAAATAAGTGTTACAGATTGTGGTAGTTGTAATATTACAATAACTATCAATAAGAAGAGAAAGCTTACGTTTCAACGCATATAATTGTCAAGGAACACCTGATGCGTTGGACTCAATGACTTTTTCTACTCTTGTACTAACTATTCTTACAAACTCTTATTGA
The DNA here is from genome assembly GCA_030765045.1 of Tenodera sinensis. Taxonomy (NCBI): domain Eukaryota; kingdom Metazoa; phylum Arthropoda; class Insecta; order Mantodea; family Mantidae; genus Tenodera; species Tenodera sinensis. The sequence continues at coordinate 69,471,424 of CM060969.1, read as the reverse complement.
TCTATCTCTCATGTTAGTCGAGATAAACATTTGCAGAAACTACTTTATTGCATATTTTCTTGCAGATACAAAGGAGACAATGGGGATACTGTAGGCTTTTTAGGCTAGTGGGTATATTAAGGCTTTGAAGAGTTAAAAAGTGAATAACGATCTTTCATTTGAGAAAAGTATAAGTATTGCAAAACTCACACAAATAACAAGCAATATGTCCGAAATGATTCACTCCCAAACATATATTAGACATAACTGGTACGTTTTAATGAGCTCCACACTTTTTGTACAGTAAGATTTGGTCTATCTCTTACGGTTTATGCTGAAGTCATCAAGGGTAAACAGGACTACATAGGCTATAGCCCGAAAATTGAAAATATACATTTCATTTGCCAAAAAAATACTTAAACACATGGCATTTTAATCAAAACCGTTGGAGCCATTTTTAAGAAAATCAGAATTTTCGAAACATTTTCCATGCAGAGGGTGGTTCTGGATGAAGAATTTTGTTCAAAATTTTCGTTTCACATTCTTGAAAGATATTAAACTTAAATACCAACTTTAGTTTTTAACCGACTTTTCGTTGTTCTCAGATAGATACACAGACACACGCGCGCACACGATCCTTTTCTAACATTTTTTTTTTTTTTTTTTTTTTGGATTCATGGGCCTCAAAATATATATATTTCCGGTGAAATCTCAGCGTCGAGTTTTTGGGTCGAATGCAATACTTTCCCTGCTATGGGAAGTATGTAGAGTAGAGAAAGTAAAAATGAGATTTAGATTATCACCATTACAGTGTATTTTGGTTTTGTTGAACTGCATTTTGTGTTTGATAGCGTGTTTGGTGTTTTGTTAAAATATATAGTATAGGTTTTGTTCCTTAGTAGTTACGAACTTAAGCACCATTGATTATTATAGTAATAGATAAAGCAATTTTAAACCACGTGCGTCATTTCTATCCTTAATTTCTACCAAGGTATATAAACGACTCTGGGGGAAAATAATGCTGACCGTTTTTCTTCCGAGGTTAAACCGAGTTTTGTATAAGACGCGCGCATCTGAAGGGTTTAACTTGGGGAAATGTTGCGGCACTTAGATTAATGAGTTGTAACGTCAGAACGGGCCGCTACGACCGAGAACAATGGCGATCGTGTGCAGTTGTACGTGTGGATCGATGAATGGAATACCAGTACGCATGTGCCACTGCTACACGTTGTAATCTCTGCTTCCACACACGGCTGCACACTATCGGACCCTCACCAGCATCGAATTAAACCTCCCTGTTCAAAGAGGATGTCCCCCTCATTATCCGTCCCCCACTTTATTATTAATACAAAACTTTGTTATCTTTGTCCACCATATCCACCTGTAATACCTCTTTGTATACCCCTGCTACTGTATGGCAGTATGGGACTTAGAGGGACTTATTGACCAGCAGATGCCAGTTTAAGCCTTCTCTTCTCTGAAATGCTAAAAGTGATTCACTATTGGTTGCGCCATGATTGTTTCAAAATATACTGAGCCTTTGCTACGTATAGCAGGTACGGGAAGTAATGCGTTCCACCCAAAAATTCTATATTGAAGTTTTACCGGAAATACATGTTTTGAGTTCCTCTGAATCTAAAGAAGGAAAAAAAAAGCATTTCTAGAAAAAGAATACCTATTTCTTTTGGGAGGGGGGCATCAAAAATTACTTCCGGTGAAATAACGTCGAATGGGGTATTTACTGCTATACTTACTCTCCGTAAGGGAGCGAGATGACTCAGTTGGTTTCGTTTGTAGCCTTCATTCGGGAAATCGTGGATTCGGTCACAGCCGCCCATGGGTTTTTTCAGGGGTGTTCCCGGATCACCAGACAAATGACGGGAAGGATAATTACATCCCCCGAATTTTTTGTCCCTCCATTTCATTACAGCTTCATCTCAATCCGGTCTTTCAAGGTCGGAAGTGTTGGCGAGTTTAGCGCTGAGGACTTTGGGAACAGATGACTGGCATGAAGTCCCCTGTCTGGTGGCTGCTTGGCGAACTTTGGTGTCGAGATAAAGAATCTCCAGCACACATTAGGCACCCCCACGCTGGCTCGAGCTAGTCACCCGGGTTCCAACACGCCCGCAGAGCGCTCTCACTTCATTCCTATGATCTAGGATCTGACATACAGTTGGTCAGTATGAAATCGCCTTCATAAATACACTACCTCTCTATCGCTAACTCTAAGTACACAGTAGAGAAAATAAACGTAATTTTTAGAAAATTATGCGTCTTGTGTGCGCGCGCGTCCTTAAAATGAAATATCAAACACAAAGCAATCTTAATATTTAAGTTCAATATTCGAAGATGCGATGGGAATACTTTAAAAAATGCATTCATGCCGAACAAACCTCTAAAAGAATAGTGTTTGTTGTTTTGAGTTTCTTAAACATAGCTTTTTGAGAAAAAATACCGTCAAAAATACGTTTTACAGTGCCAAGTTATGGTTATTGTCCGGAAAAGGTATGGAATTTTAAAGCCAGCATTATAACGACAAGCTTTTTAAAATGTTGACCTTAGTCTCAGCTTCCTGTATACCTCTTGTAGATAAAAAGAAATGTCTAATGGAACCATATTTTCTAAAAACGTGTTATAACACGAAATACATAAAAGAATAACCCTTAGCGGAACCACCTTTCGCGGGCCAAAGCTAGGCTTTTTAAATAATAGTTTATAGGTAAAGAATATATGAATGCAATACTTTACATTTTATTCTGCTGCATTAGGAACCTGCACTAATCTATTGAGAAAACCCAATTCATGAACCACTACTGAACGCCTTGAGCCTTAGGCAGCATGCAAAACGCTTGGTTGATGCGTGGTTGTTATACTTCCCGGGCTGCAGATTCCTGTTGTAATACAGCAGTCATTCAGGGATTAAGCGGCTGAAAGTGGATTCTTCGGCCGGATATTGACCTTGCCAAACTCTCTCTCACTGGCCGATAATAAACCGGTTATGAGGTCTATTTTACAGCTCTTTAGTGAGCATATTCTGTTGGGTTTAGAAATGTGGGGATTTAATTACCTTTAGTACATTCCTTATCTTTAAATATATACCAGCAAGCTTTTGAATTTGTGACAGTAGACATATTTTCTTCGTATTCATTTGAATCGTTCTGGGTTGCTATTGAAGCTTGCGCGACTGCGACTGTTCCATGCTTTTTTATTCTAGAGAAGTTGTATAGTGAGGCATGAATCCGTACTCATGGGAGAAAGTAGTGGGACAGATAAAGAGGTGCGTAAATGGATTAATAATTTAAGTATCTCTGGCCGTAGTGTACCGGTGGTAAATGTAGATGCCCTTTATGGCTAAACAACTCTATTTCATACTCTCTCTCTCTCTCTCTCTCTCTCTCTCTCTCTCTCTCTCTCGGTACAATCCGGCCACATTGCATCCAAAAGGTCCCGAGTTCCAATCTCGGATAGGGTGAGTTATCCGGATAAGGCTTTTTTCCGAAGTTTTCCCTTACCCTGCGCACCATTCTGTAATATACATACTACTAAGTCACGGTATTTAGCCACCCCCCCCCCCCCCATTACGTTAAGATGCCGGTAATGCTGATGGGTACAGACCCAATGCTGACATCACTCCCGTACGTCACGCTATTGTGACGTCAGGGAACATGTGACTTCGCTTCCCGGAGAAGCAAGGCAGGTGGAACCACCAGAGGCAATTCTTCAACTCGGAGCGACGAGCGAGCACACTTCTTTTCTGGGAAGGGGAGCAAAATGTGGTGAGGTATCTCCTGGTCAAATGCAGCTGGCATTATGGCCAGAAAGTCGCTGTATTTTTGCGTAAGCCTTTTTTCTATTTTCGGCATAGCTGGTGACTGTTAACTTTTGCCTTTATCAAATTTCTTTAGCACTATCTCAGGTTAAATTACGTAAAAAAGTGACCACTTGCTATAACCTAGATACGTTGCATAACCTAGAAATTGCCTTATTAGGAACCAGTGGAAGCAAATTCTTACTTTTTCGCATATTGAAGCTTTGTATCATATGAAGAGTAGTTGTGGGACATATATTTGTAAACCAAGAAATGCATCAAGGAATATTGGGGTTCTGTAATAACTATAGTGTTTTAAAGTTAAAACAAATTAGCATCAAGTTTCCTACTGTATTAATTTGCTCCTTGTTACTTCCAGTAGCGTTAAACGATAGTGAACTTGAGGCCCAAGAATATTAGTTTCGATTTATTCTTCCCTTCCCTAGCTATATCTACAAGTACTTCTGTTTTACGCACAGCTTCCAAACTTATTTGGGGAAAGAGAAATAAACGGCACGTCTGACAAGATGAATATTGGGCAACTTTAAGCTCTATGAACCTCGGGCTCATTTGAACATTATTTCACACATTTCCTCCATTCAGCTTCCGATATGGCATTACCTTGGGGGAGATTAAAAAGAGTCAGATCACAACTCTTCGGTAACAGCTCGAGATATTTTTACGGTAAAATCTCTATCGTTAAGTACACATTTCGCATGCCCAATGCACTAATGCTACTGTTTTAGCACTGACTTGCATATCCGTTTCTGAGAACTTCCAGAGCGCGAAGAATCTTCATTTGTGAATATAACGATTTTTCATATAATTTTTCCTCTCCCAATAAGTCTTGTGGCGCATTTTAGTACATTTCCTAATATATTTATTTATAACGCATTTATTTTACCTATTGGTCGTGAAATAACTACAAATCTCCTCACTTTGCCTTCTTATCAGAATATGAAGCATAACCGTTCCCACGAGAAGTGATACAACAACAAAATACGCTAGTTGTTCTCCCGTAACTTTTCAAACATAATCCTAGGCCGTATTGACATGCACATGCCTGTTTCACCTACAAAATACCTAAGTTTCACCCGCGAAAACTTAGCACCAAGTGTATTATAAAGAATGGTCTTCCTATTGTACCACTAAAAGAGCTACCCACTGAACCTACATTTATTTTTGGAAATCTGTACTGGTTCCTATAATAAATAGGGCTTTAACATTGCATAAAATAAAATAATTATTTACCATAAGTAATAAGTATTTGACTGTGGGCGTAATTTACAGTTTCAATACGGAATGCAAAAAAGGAAATAAGATAATGATGACGAAGTTGTTCTCAAGCCCTAAATCTCTTGTCAATTGAACAGAAGAAGGGAATAATAACGCGACAGTTTCGTCTCTGAGGTGTACGAGTAGCATGTCTGCCTCAAATTCAAGAGGTCCTAAGTTGGAATCTTAGTTAAGATGATTTACCCGAATCCGATTCTTTCGGGGATTTCCCTTATCGTGAAAGAACAATGATGGGTAACTTTTAAACTCTCGGGATTACTTAAGCATAATTTCATCTATTTTACTTATCCTTCCAATAAACCGGTTAAAGGACTTAAAAAAATTAAATAAAACGGAGGTATCTTTGAAGATCGTGCCTTTCCGGCATAAAAATCACTCCAAAATATATAAACAGAGTTAATGAGCGTCTAACATAACATCAGACACAACTTAACTGGTATGTGCAATCTACAACCAAAGTATTTACACTTAATTTCGTTTCCGACAGCCTACATAACATAACAGTAAAGTTTGTGTATAGGGACATACACCGTCATTTTACTTCTATTTTGTTTCACAATGCTTGAAGATTAAGGTAAAATCATGATGCTTACTAGGTGACAAACCCATGAAGTACATCGGAAAGAATGTGAAACTGCCGAGCTGTCTACGCGAGCCTATCGCATACACGGCTAGTCAATGCATGAACAGATGTCCGGATACAATCATGTCTTCAGGATAACAAGGAGTCCTACATTGGCAGGCGCGAGAGATCAACATTTGTGTTGCATCACTGACTGTCGTATTAAAGACTCTAACAAGCGAATGCAAGAGAATTATGGGAAATTGAAAGGCCTATCCCTGAAACATTAAATTTGCTAAATTCATGACTCATAATCTTAGAAGCTATTTAACATATCAGACTGGATTTTTACAAATTAGTGAGCGAGTGGTGTTTAAGCGCCGTCAACAACTAGGTTATTAAGGCCCGTTTACAAATGTAGAATCCTGCCTTCTAATAAGTTTGTTGAGGAGGTTAGCATTATTTTCTAAATTTATATTATTTTTAAATAACATTTATCAGCAATTATTTTTTAAAATATTGAACCATGTTATAAAAGTCAAAGTACATCATCGCAACCTTTAATTAGCTATCCTTAACACAAAAATGCAGAAGACAAACTCACATATAGTTGCGAAGAAATAATCACATAATTCGAGTATACATAACAGGGATACCAATTTTAAATCAGAACGTCCCGTAAATATGGGCTAGGTCTCTATACTTATGTTTCGTTTTTCTGTAAAGTGATCTACAATAGCCAGTGCAAAGTATGCGTTTTAAAAATATATATCAAACATAAACATTGGTTTAAAATGGCAAAAAGTATATAAAATCCCAGAGAAGATTGCTATAGGGCTGCATAAAAAACGAAAAAATGTCATTTACAGGCAATTCTCTACAACGTTTTCTCAGCAAATACGGTACCTTTTTGGAACAAGTACTCGCACATTCATAAGGGAAAATATGCTCTCCTAATTGATATATTCATATGCACTAAATATCCCATGAATAATATAGTTGCAGCTTCCACTAACAATGCAAATGTTTAATAATTAATCCTGACAAAACCAGTTGGTTCTATGTGCTGATACACGAGACAAAAGCGAAATTCACTCTGCATTATGCTCAACAGGGAAGAGGGACGTAGTGAAAATACACTCAGTATCAACATTATTTGTTTCGGTATAAATAGAAGAGGTAAATACGTATATAAATATTCATTAACGCGGCTGGAACAGTGGGAGGTTTGTCGTTTGTAACGGCATGATGGGAAATTCGCGCTGTCTCCCACACCAATCACAAGCTTCTACGCGCGGAGTAATACATATGAATCCTTTATTCCAACAAATCTTGGTGGTTATAATCAACAGAGAGTGGTGTTGGAATAATTATTTGTCGTGAGGATTTTCCAGGATGATATTGCGTGCGTGTATTTACAAAAAAGTGGAATGCCGTTGCCTCAGATGAAAACAACAGACTGTGTATATCGTTAATGGTAGTTTCTATCTGGCCGTGAAGGAAATTTAACATGTATATCTCAGCAATGCAATGGTACTAAAAGACATTAAAATTTCGTGCTTACTTTTGCTTTCTCTATCACATACCTAGTAGGTAGATAAGATGTTATTCTACTCAGAAATTTTACTTGAAGGTTTCACAAGAAAAAGTGCATGTTTTGAGGCTCCCTGAATAAAGAAAGGAAAATGTTATAAAAAGTCTGCGTATATGGATGTTTGTGAACAGCATAAATCAAGGATAAAAATGCAATAAATACCGAAATTAGTATTTAGGTTCATCAGCTTTCAAGGACACGGCACGAAAAGTTTCAAGAAAATCCTCCAACCCAAACTACCTTTTATATGAAAGGTTTTTGGAATAATTCGATTTTCTCAAAGACAGCTGTAACAATATTTATTAAAATAGCCTACTTTCAATATAATTAATGCTGCTAATACCTGATCACTACTATTCGCCTTTCTATAAATTTTGAGAGCTAAATGGTATTTATTTCATCAGCTTTACATCGTGATTTCATACCATATTTAACTATACAACAATGCAAGGCCTCACAAGCCTCTGATTGGATTTTATGTTGACCAGCTACTTCTGCTACCCGCCATTAAATTTTCTGTCAACTATGCATGATAAATGAAGCGTATACATTGGATTCTTGAGGAATGGTCTATAAAGTTCTTTTCGGTCGGAAGGACCTTCATATAATCTTGTATAATTATTGTAAGCTTAAGCGATAGACGAAAACGCACTACAAAAGGTAGGCACAGATCTCGTTAAAGTACACATTTATTTCAGATACCAGCATAAGCCATTTCCGAGATATTCGTTATCAGTGGTATCAATTGTTGAATAGTTTGTCAGTTTTACTTTTTCTACCACATAATACCGAGAGTCGTTAAATACCAAACTTGGTATTCAGGTTCAACATATTCCAAGATGAGATTACGAGGATTGTTAAGAAAATCTCCCCACCCTATACAACCCTTTATATAAAATTTGTTTGATAATTCTGACTGCCTCAAAAATGATTCTAAATATTTAAATAAAAATAGGATAAGTTTAACATATTTTCTTGATAAATGTAATTTATATCTTGAATTTTCAGGAATAGCTCTAAAGTCCTCTTCAGTCTAGATGGCTTTTGCATTATCATATTATACAAAAACTAAAATCTCTTTAAAACACACAATTTATCTGAAATAAAAATATTTTGTGGAAATAATTTTCGAGATTTTTCTTGTTATTTGTTTGAATTTCAAGTAGGAAATTGTCATTCGTTTTTGTGTGTTTTAGCCATCCAAAGAGAAAGGAATTTCAAACCCATAATAAAGCACCAGCTTTTTAAAGGCTTGACTATCGCTTAAACCTACTGTGTTCCTGCACTCCCATTGCACTTATGAAGTAACATATGATAAATTCATGTCTATAGACGTTTATAACGGTTAACGTATAGTAGATAAAAGAATAACAGTTTGATAAAGGTGATTAGAGAAACTCGTGAGTGCCCAGATAAGAGTTTTTCGAGTTACGAAGCTCAAAACTTGTATTTCGGGTGAAATTTGGATACAAAACTTGGGAACTTTTCCTACCTAGTATAAATAAGTACAGGCAACACAGAAAGAAATCATCACTGCCTTCTTGCGTAGGGTACTTTCTTAAGTCATGCTTTCATTTTATTGACTGATTCTGTCACCTTACAGGTGCGTATGACGCTTTGTGTTCTGTATCGAACCAATAGAACATACCTACGCTGATTTTGTCAACTCATTGGCTAAAAATAATCACCGCCGTCACATGTTACTACAACAGGGTGGCTATAACCCCTCCTCTTTCCCCGCAAAAAGGCTGAAAGAAGATCAGAAGATACATCCTATAAATGCCCCTATAGGCAATCAGAAATTCGATGTTCTCTGTGTACAAATACGGACTCAACCAGTTATTCAAATGTCCATTCAATATAAAGTTAGATGGAAAAAGTATTTATCGGTGTGATGTACAAATTGAAACTGATTTATTATTTATGAACGCTGTGCCTCTCGGCATCCCGTTCTAGGAAATATTGGGCGTCAAAGACCGCTTAATTTTGCTCCGAGATCCCTTTATCAGGCGTAAGGTTCTCCTGCGTGCGTAAATCTACGACACAAAACACCGGCTTTACTTCCCTTCCAAAGGACGTCATGATAAGGATTTTTACGCCCGAAAACATCCATCACCCTCCAGCTGGTTTGAACCACGGATCCCGGAAACCAGAGGCTAACATGTTAGCGTTAGACCACGGAAGATGATCAAACCGGATGTCATATATCCATACAACTTTCTCCACAAATAACTAATTCATCATATGATTCTTGTTAGTAAGATATGCTTATTTAAAGAATGTGGACCAGCATTCAGATGTTTAACCGTGGCTACTGCATTGGTAAGGGGAGAAGGAGGAAAAGAGTCGCGATTTCTCAAGCATACCGTTAGAAGACGCACTCATAACTGAGATAGGCTCAAGCCTGAACATGGAATATCTGCAAACCGGCTAACGCTGTATACACTGGGTATTTTTGTGAGCTACGTGTTTGCCCATGGCTTTTTCTAGTTATAAAAAACTGTTTTAACATTCAACATAATGCGTCTGTGATCTGATGGTTAGCATGCTAGCTTCCGGACCAAGAGGTACTGGGTTCAATTATCGGCCTTAGGATGAGAATTTTTCTTTAGCCAGGATTATTCCCCAACACTCCCTTGAGTCTGGATGTATGAGTGAGAGAGTGAATGTGTGTGAATATAGAGGTTAACACCAACAGGAAAACAAGTGAACATAATGCCATAAGCAATTATTCCAAAGGCAAAGTCGCCGATACGAGCTAGATGTTAATGGTGGCATATAAATAAAGCCAAAAGAAAAATTACCCCCAAAATACTTTCAACTTATTGTAGAGATGGATTTTATTTCCCAATCAGCATTTTATATGTTAATCAACATTATTACAGCAGTTTTAAAGTGATAAACAATAACTAAAATGTAGAGGAATTTGGTGCGCAGGAATTTCTTCAAAATCTTTGTATGACAATCTTAGAAAATGTTGAGCTTAAGGGCACCTAGAACAGGTTCTATGATTTTCTACAATTTCTTTTTTCAATATATTTGAATTTTTGTACGTCAGTTACCCCCTTTGAAATAACATACTGCGTAAGTTTCAATAAAGTTGATGAAGTAGTTTTTCAGCAGTGAGCTGTTTTGCATTTTTCATCATGCGAAATTTGAAAAATATTAAATACTCGTTGCATTACATTTTTTATCACTACCACTTTATCATATTAATATTTGCAATACCAAAAAGTGCTTTTTTATTTTGTGGTTTGAATTAAAAAATATTAATTATAATCAATAATGGAGATATTCCAGCCTAAAAAGTAAAAAATATAAATAAATAAAAGTTAATAAAAAAGTTGTATTAATAGCACTTACTGTGCCCAAGTTTTCCATTGTAGCCCAAAACGGATTCTGCGATTTCTTTGGATAGTAATGTAGCAATTTTGTCAATGTCATGAAAAAGTAAATAAAGTAAAGTAATATTGTGTAGGGATTTGTCAAATAGAAAAATGTGTTCTGAAAAGTTCTTGAATTGAAAACATTAATACAGACTAATGTACCTGGTGTAAAGGGTTAAAACTGTCCAGCCCTTAAAAGGTCTGGAACACCATAAAACGCATTTAAATGTTTTACTAATATTATAAAGAGTTCATTTTTGCAGAAATCCAAAAATCAAAAATATTGGCCACTTTGGCTAAAAAATGTATTTTAGGTGGCCTGAAACACTAAGGTTGGTGTTTATTTGAGCTTTCGTTTTTTGCACAGAGGTATATTTTCCTTTTAAAGATGGAGAGGACGCTCGAGGGACCTCAAAACAGTAACTGCATTTAGTGACATCTCAATACTGATCTCTTTGGCATAAAAGGTAAAAAGAAGAGGAAAATTGCAACTCCGTCTGTGTCATATTTTTGGGTGGGTGATTTAATTCTCTCTTCGTGATTTTAGAAGAAAGTAGCCGAATTGTGGCTCCTAAAATTGTGGTAACCCTATAACCTATGATGTTTCACCAATATTTAGATGTAATGGTAATAAATGTCATTTCTGCTCTACATTTTTCATCATTTATAAAAGGAAAAGCAAGCATACGCGAATATACCCGAATTACGGCAATGAAGGCAGCAAATGAAATGAAAGAATGAATGTATGTGCGCTACAAATGTGCTTACAAAGAACGACAGTTTCCCCGGAGCAGGCACACCATAATGTGAGAGTGCTTTTTACATGAACCAAGTGGAAGGAGAATGAACAGAGGAAAAAAATAAACAATCCGTCTGACTGGAAGGTATCTCATTAAACATTATTTGACATTTCATTCAGGAACTAAACGCTCAATGGTTTGTTTCAACACAAGACAACCCTTGTCTTGCTTCGGGTAGAAAACAACAGACACACGAGCGTACGTCCCTACAAAGTGCGCGCATCAAATAAAAACAAAACGGAGATGCCGACCACTTGTTGATTGGTTTCTACCCCTGGCTCGCTGGCATCAGTCCAGCAAACGTATATCACGTAGTATGTGAAGGACATAGCTTATGGCATAAACTTCATAACACTTCCTGTGGCGTGAACAACTGCTATCACCTACGGGAACCGCTTTTGTGCTCAACGCCACGAATCACTGACCCAGTTTCATAACCATGTTGAATCTCCTGCCTTCTCTCGGCTTAAAAACCAATTTCATTTGAAAACGCACATTTTAGCTAGGGGCATTTAAGTGAAACTTACCTAGCTAATGATGAATCACAGACGTATATTTTAGGACAAGTTATGTTCTATTTAAAAAGGGTTTGTGAGGAAGTAGGAAGTACGTAAACATGCCGAAATATCTCCTTTATGGAATTGATGTTTTCAGTTACTTGCTTCTTATTAGATAAACATAGAGAAGCTTACAATGAACAAACTGAGGTACCCGGGGTTACCCGTGGTTTAACGATTTATCCCTATTTAAAACAAATATTACTTAATAAGCTTAAGCAAAGAGTGAAACTCTTAGAATACCATAAAGAGCAAAAGATAAACAAAATAAATAAATAAATAAAATGGGGAAGGCACTATGCAACTGTTAAACAATCACAACTACTACAGGAAGAAAGGCGAGTAGAAAGCGAGTAGCTTGTGAATGTAATACGCTGCATTTCTATTTCAAATATATAGCAAACTGTATGAATTGTGAGAAGGACGTGTGAATGAGTTATGTTAAAGAAAAGCAGGTAGAGAAAGCCACGTGAATGTAATACTTTGCATCTATATTTCAAGCATTAGACCATTCACTTCTCACCAAAGCGACCCGGTTTTGATCCCAGGCAACCGCATTTGGGATTCGTGGTGGTCGAAGCGGCGCTGGGGCGTGTTTCTTATGGGTTCTCCAGTTTCACCCGCCATCTCATTCCACCGGTGCTCCATCTTCATTCCATGTATCATCAGTGTCACCACCTGCGGTGCCGTATATAGTAAAAGCGGGCGTTAAACACTACAAAAAATCTTTTTTGACGTATAACAAAGGAACGGTTGATGTTCAGACCCATGCACATATGAACATTTTTACTGTTTTGATGTCAGAAACACCACTCCCAAATTTATGACGCCAATAAAGATGCACACTGCTTATCACATATAACACCATATTACTTGTGAATTTATTACGATTTATAGGAAGACTAAATAACAAAAAGAAAAGACACGTTTTTACATTCTTATTCAGGCGTGTCAGTAATGAAAAGAGAGGGAGGGTAGTAACTGCTGCCACACCACAGGATGTTCAAGTTGAAGCTGTACTTTCGCCCACATTACGTCGTTGTTTTCCCCTGCAACTACACGACACATTGCAACAGTAAAAATGAGCTCCACTTGTGGAGATATTTTAAATCACTTAGTTCTAGATCGACACCCGTATTTTCTCATTACCAATTTATTTAAATCAAGTTCCAAAGTCGAACTTAGCCGTAGAACATAAACTAAATTCGTATATGGCTCTAACTGACTCCAACAGATTGTTGAATGGCTTATTTTTATTGTCTGTTGGAGAATTAGAGTTGCAATTGCTCAACCCTCCGTCGTCGAATGTGTCCTATATGACAATAAAATAAATTATAATGCTGAAAAATGTGATAGCATGAGTAGTGCGTTTTTTTCATCCTGCATATCTTAATGTACAACTTGTTTTAAGAAAATACATAAACATGCCATATTCATGAATGTATTTTGTTGTTGTTGTTAAAATAGCGTGTAATATTAAAATGGGATACACGGCTTAATGAATAGTCACAAATTAAAAACATGGTTTTTCATTATGGAAAATACAAAAGTAATGTTCGTCCTATTCTTGATAAAACGCGCGCCTAGTTATTCTGAAGGTTCGTCCAATACTGTTAACTAGAGTTTCAGCTGCACCGTGTATGGAGGCAGGTGGCTCCTACGCGACAGTTAATAACAGGCCCTCTTATTAACCACAATTTATTCTTTAATTCTATATATGTATTATCATTAAGAGTATAATACTTATACTTCATGCATAATTATAAAAATGGTGCTGTTTCTGTAATTTCGAGTCCTGAATTATGCGCCACTTCACATAAAATAATCATGTATCGTACAGACTTTGGAGTAGAGCCAAACTGTAGCCCATCTTTTAGAGGGAATTTTGCTTTGCAAAGTGATATTACTGTTAAATGTGGCTGTTTCAGTATGCAAAAGACATGTGGTTTCTTTTTCTAAAAAATATAGTATGAGTGCCTATTTTCTTGTTCTTGCTTATTTTTTTTTTTTTTTTTTTTTTTCATCTAGCTTTTCCTTAAATCACTTTCGGACATAGATAATGCCTTTTTCCAGCGACTATTGAATGTAGCTAAATTACATTTTACGATGACGAAAAAGGCCGCCAACCTTGGTCTTACGAACATTTTTGTCAATTTTAATTAAATAGTTTCAAACGTTTTAATCAAAAGGTTTTATAATAAAGAATATAATCAAGATATTGCTTAATAAGCAAAATCAGGTACTTAGAAGATATACATCTACGTTTCATAAAAGGTTTAGTCGTGTATATTAAATAGTTTCTGATATAAAGGGTTATGAATTTAACAGAATTGAAATAGGCGTTTTAGGCATTTTAGTCTCAATTTAAGAAATAAGTCTACTGAAAATGCTGAATTTCAAAGCTAGCACCGTATTTAATTTAATTTTATGTCAAAGAAGAACTTATAAAGGGACATCATACAATATTTATGAACAGGTGTAGGTAGTCTTAAACATTTTCAACTTAGTTATACTAAAACCATATAACAGGGCAAAGAATGTAAACAGGCCAATGTTTATTGAAGGTAGGTAAAAAACGGCCTTGTTAGTGCTGTGTGCAAATGCCAACAGGCTGCAATAGGCATGGGGTGGGACGTTATCTGCTACGCTACTCCGTAAGGCACAGGAACCGTTCAACTAATTTCCTTTTGTCCTGGTGTTAATGCTTGAAAAGAACTAGTGCTGTTTGACCTAGGGTAGTGGCAAAGCCTAATGCGTTTAACAATTTCGCTATCCTCATGTTTAGTGTACACGTTAGAGTACGTTAAAGTGCGTGCTCACGATAGAATGTGATAATCTCGTCCTTGCAGCACCCTATTCTCCTGCTCCTCTTTAACATACTGTCACACGATGTAGAACTGAGGATCAGGCAAAACATATATATCTATATTTAAACGACGATGTGGCCCAGATTTTAAAGATTATAGTTGCCCTTCGAAGAGCAATTGAATTCAAAATCAACGGGATAAGACAGAGCGATTTGTAGAAATGATGGGACGTCCCAGATTAGAAGTCATTGCAGATATCTATGCCTGACCACCAAAAGCCGAGGAAGTCGTCCTAATATATTTAAAAGTCATTAATAATAGCAATCTGGGCAATTTTTGATTCAACATTCACAATTTTGCTGTCGGTAAATGCAGTTTAAAGTAAAAGCGTGTCCTACTCTCACTAATGGACTAAATCTTATATGGGGGCACCTGACAGCAAGCCGGCTCTGGACAATGGAAGGGCTCAGAGCCTGAAGAGAATAATGGGGAAATCCAAGTTCATCGAGACTAAGATATATAGCATATTAGCACACGACGCATACCTTAGTGTAAGTGGACTGAGACTAACTTCCAGATGTGGCCTGTAGTAATAGGATCAGCTGGGCACGGATTTCATTTGAAAATATGCATTCCAACCTGTTTCCATGGCCCAAGAGATATGTACACGTGTATGTAAACTGTGTGCGCAACCGTATAGTAGATATCACAAGATGTCCAGTGAGACTGTTCCACAAGTGACGCGTACTTTTCCTTATTTCTGAATGCATGTTATGAGCAAGTCACGCTTATAACAATACTCTCGTCAGCATAAGTCACCATGGAGACGCATACAGACGTGGAGCGCTCTCATTGTGGTCTTCTATTTCCATGAACTGTGATCAGCCGTTTCCAGTAAAAGGGAAATTACAAGCAAATCTAAACGAATTGCGAGCTAGGATAGAACTTGAGCCAGAATTAGACAGAATTTGGGACTAACTCAGATATGGGATGTATACAGTGCTAGAAAAGGAAACCTTGTTGAACACTTGTAATACTTTTACATGACATTTGAAGTTGTATTGATGTGTAACTAATAGTGTAGTGTAACTAATATTAGAATTTCATTATTTTAAAATTTCTTGATATTAATATTGCTAATTTAGAATGTTTGGAGGGATCCCTCCATGTTGAAAATTCTAAACTTTACAGCTCCGATTTTTAACACTCCCTTTTCTAAATGTACAGTTAAAACATTTCCTGCAAACCTTTATCTGGATTTCCATAAAGTGCTTAGAAAAATAAGCTTTCTAACGAAAAGTTTGTGAAAAAATGGGTTGAGAAATTCAAGTAAATATAACACTTTAGATTTGTTTTATGGAACAACTGTTGTAAGTGAAGCAATTAAGATGGCACATATTATATTTTCACATATGTTTTTATTAAGTAAGAAAGTTCCTCAGTACAGAGGTTTGTCTCCAACAGAACAATATATAAATGTAATTCACTTATATAACCATATAATAAAAGTAGGTTTGTAGATTGAATACTATCATACACAACTCACTATTTTTGTGTAACACTATGCCATTTATCTCTATCATGTACGTCATCTTCAGCTGCACCAAATCGCTCCATGGACAAATGTACTTTTTGTATCCAGTTAATGACAGGTCGTCCTCGCTATCTGTTCCTCATAATTTCCCATTCTTGCATAAGTTTGGGTATTCTTCATACTTCTATTCTACGCACATGACCGTAACCCTGGAGTATTTTCCTTTCCATGGTAAACAACTATTTCTTCCACTTCCAATAGTCGTCGTTCCTAATTTTGTGTTTCCTGGAGGTTGTTCCTTATTTTGTGTTTCCTGGAGATTCTGACACACATGCAGATTTGGAAAAATTGATTGAACTGATATAAGAGAGAATGGAGGAAGACTGGGGACAAGTCCACTAAATGGGATAACACGAGAGAAGCTGCGGGTCATCATCATCATCATCAACATCATCATCATCAACATCATCATCATCAACAACCCTCAAGATAGGCCAGGTAGACCTATTTCGACTCAGAAGGGATCTTCCCAGCGTCTCCGCGGTCTTCCAACTTCTCTCCTACCAGCTGGTTTGTACTGCAAGGCCTGTTTGGTTAGTATTTCTTGTGGCATTCGGGAGATATGCTCTTGTCACTTAACTTTGTACTCCCTGATTTTGTCATTTAAATTAAATATTTTTAATTGTTCTCTATTTTATCACTCTTGATATGATATTTGAGACTACAGCCAGCTAGTAGCTCAAAAATTTCATTTCAGTCGTTTCAATTATTCTTTTATCATTTTTGTTCAAGGTCCAGATCTCGGCTCCATAAGATAGGCATAGTGGACACTGCAATAGTTTTATAAAATTTCAATATAGTATCTCTTCTTGTTTTGTTTTTCAATGTTCGTTTTATAGTGCCACATGTTTTGAAATTTATATACCTTTTGTTTTAAATCCTTATCATATTCGTATGAAATATCACTTCCTAAGTAGCTAAAATATTTCACTTGTTCTAGCACTTTGTTTCTCAGGAATAGTTTTGACTGCGTTGGGTGTTTGCCAATGAAAGCCATTGCTTTCGTTTTCTCTGCTGAAATAATCAAATTGTAACATGTGGTTCAAATCCCAGCTGTGGCATTGAATTTTTAATTTCTAGTTCTACCTTCCAAATCAATCAAATTGTACTTTGACATTATTTTGTCGAGTTGGTACCAAGTTACTCCAGTATCGCCAGTCGCCAGAATGACCTGATCAACTGCAAACAGGACTATATTTAGAATCGTTCGACCTAACTTAAAGTCCACTTTCAAATGCGTTTGCCACTCGGCAACTGTTGCGTCTATATAAATTTTAAAAATGGTTTGCGACATTGGGCAGCCTGTTTTACATCTAGATAGATAGTTTCTGTCTTAAAACCATTATCCATGCTAATACAAGTCTCTTCGTACATTTTCTTTATCATCAACATTAAATGCTGAGGATATCCGTTTTCAATATTTGGATCCAACCGGTTATTTGTCTTCTGAGCTGCTTGAGTAAATACATTTTTACATGGATAGATTACCAGCCCGATCGCAAAACCTCCTTCCAGAAGGACCAGAGTTTAAGTTTGGAGTACTCTCTCCTAGGAGATTACCGAACAACGCTATGGAGTTTTCTCTTTTGTATTAACCAATTAGTAGGGTTGCTTCTTCCACCAAACTTGCCGTACCGAAAAGCTGCGGGTTCAAATACTTATTTCATAAGTGTAAATACCTCCGCGCCCACTTTGTGGGATAAAACGAAAATTACAATCTCTAGAACTACTAACGACGTTTCCAACCCCTAATAATGGAGGAGGTTGGATGGTGCAGAAGAAAAGTGAGGTCAGCAACTGATGAACATTTATGTCCAGCGTCGGAGTAGAGGATATTCCGGCAAGAGGTAACGCCCAGCTGATGAACGGCTTCTGTCGACATCTAAATGAAAATATAATGGAGCGCTAAATAAAGTTATTTGCAGATCCCCGCTCGGGATTGACCGGCAGTCATCGATCACAATGTGCTGACCCAAGTTCGCTGCCTCTTCCACAACATGGAGCATCAAGGTGACATTTCCAGTTAATGCTTCAGTTTTAAGCGTAGTTAAAGTGATCCCTCTCGTCAATGTTCAGTTCATTAACCACTTTCTCTGTAACTAATCTAGGATTAATTATGTACATTTTAATAATATATAGGTATTACCAATGCTTTAATACCCTACCGAGGTCCGTTTACGTGTAAGTTTTAAATATTAAAACAACATTTTTAAGCATAGTTACATGTTTTTACATTCTATTGTTAAACTATTTAATAATTTTTCAATTATTCTGCATACATATTTCGTAAAGTAGGTAATTTGATAAAGACAAAAATATTTTTATTTCGAGATTCGAACAAAAAATTTTGCAAAACAAAACTATTTTAAAACCATTTAAAAGCAATTCAATACAATTTTATCAATATGTCTTCCGTCTCTAACCTCAGTAATCATAACTGTTAATGCACAGAAATAATAAAAGTAACTTTTGCATATAAAGATCTGAGCTCCTTAACATGTTTGGTCTAGTGTACTGATATAAATATGGAAGTAAATCTTCATCTGAGTTTTCGCTTTTAGAAAATACACCACTCGCTGATATTGCTATAACACTTATGTTTGCAACATTTTGGGCGAGTATTGCTCAGGAAGGTTTCCAATGACTTAAGTTTTAAAACGCATTTCCTTCATTCCAGAATTTTACCTTCCGTGCTGATTAGATATGCAGTTAAACATTAACAACATCAGGCAACAACATTTTGAAATGCCAGCCTTCAAACATGCTTTCTTTCTGCACCCGCAATGGTAAAATATACCATTAAGTAAATGCTCTTTGTGACACACAAACACATTGAGAGAATATTTTTCTAACGACGTTTTGGATTGAAAGCACAAAGTGCAATGATCATTCAATACCTCTGCGATTTAGATCTTGAACTTTTCGTCAAATACAATGTTTCCGCTACGTTAGAGATAGTAACAACTTAATTTGTCATGAGAAAATGGTGTACACTGTGATGGACCAGGCTTTGGTCAACTTCGTTAAAGAGATTAAATCAAAAGATAATGAGCCACATTTAATAATACTTTTATTGCAGTTAAGTAGCCTTTTGCTGCAAAGCTCTAAGTGGTAGCGTTCACAAATCTGTCCACATAGTTTGCATACACACATTTCCAATGGTTCAAGAAAAACTTTGTTGTTACATATCATATGGTGAAAGCCATGTTAACATATGCCTCATATCGAAGTTGGCTGCTGTGCACGTTCATGACCCCTGCCCCATAGAATTCCGGTGGTACTTCTTCCGTTTTTCTTTCCAGTGATTTTAGTAGCTTCTCAGAGGCTTCTGTAGAGGTAACAAGGTTCTGAGGTCTTTAATGAGGAATGTTTCTCTTGCGAGGAGGTAGAAATGAGCCACATTTGCTATATTATTCTGCTACCACTACCACTATTATTATTATTATTATTATTATTATTATTATTATTATTATTATTATTATTATTAATTATTATTATTATTATTATTATTATTATTATTATTATTATTATTACTACCACTACTACTACTATTATTATTGCTGTTATGACGCCGGCCACCGGTCAAAAAGACGCTCAAGGTCAAGCTACCTCACACCACTGTTTGTAAAATGCGGCTCGCCAACAATGGAGTGGTCAGAACAAAGATGACTGAGTATGGCACAGAAATCAATTCCAGACTGTTCGAGAAACCTTCGACTGCCGGTTTATTTACGAGAAGTTCGACAAAAAGGTTTGTATTTTCCAGATAATTCCCTGACTATAAAAGCGAGTGAGCGAGCAAGTTCTGGGGCAGTTTTTCAGAGCTAAATATTGAGATTTTTTGAAGTGTTGAAGCAGGCGTTAAATGTTTTTATCGCCGAAGCTAGCAGTTTGAGACAGAGAGGGAGAATATTAGTGAAGTACGTGTCAAGCTTACGAGAGGACAGAACAGCTGCGAGTTGAAAATTCTCGACGAATTGTAGATTATGTTAACGATAAAAATGGACTGTGCTTTTTTTTTTTTTTTTTTTTTTGGATTCAATTTTAAGGGAAATAAGATGGGCGTTAGCACGATTACGAAAGATGGATAAGAGATGAGTATTAAATCTCTGTACGTTTGCGAAGGAAATATAGGACCCTTAGCGAAAACTGCAATAAACAAGTTTGAGGGTCTTGAAGCCTGAAGGGTGTCCAAGAATTTACAACCTAAGGACCAAAGGGAACTAGTGATAAGATACATTGTTTGCGTATCCATTCTTTATCGATCAATCTAACGCTGGACCGCTCGATCGTTACGCGAAATTAGTCGCAATTGTTTTAATGACCGTCACATCTTGTGATCTAAAGAAAAATATGCAATTGGTTGGTTACACACAGGTGCTTAGAGTGTTTACAGTAGTATTTTATCTAAAGAAGACTCCACAGAAGTGTTTTAGAATATAACAGTGAATGTGGTAGCGTAAGTGGTTGTAATGGTTGTATACGGACAGAGGCGCCAGAACCGGAAAACCCGGGTAACTCATCAGTTTTGCTCGTATCGTTGCCAGCCCTAGTTTAGAGTGCAGACATTTATTTACAGAAAGAGAAAATAATCAAGACGAAAAGACGAAAATGTGCGTGATTATTGAAAGATATAAGTCAAGGAAGATGGACAGTCTAAAATGAGCTTATAAATAAAGTGTCAGAAATCATTTTCCGCATATTTGTTTTTAACCAAGCCGTAGACAGTCCTAAATCTGTGAAATCCGGAAGGAAAATTGTTGTTGTCTGTGTACCCTTGAATCAATATAACTTAGAGTGTAACAAGTTGTAGTGGTATTTCGCAAACTACCCAGGAACGTTTTGCAAACGGGTGGTACATTTCTTCGCAAACATGTCGCATTTCATTCGCTATCGTGCTTCCCTAATAAGATGACAGAAAAAGTAGATTGACTTCTCATTTGTCACGTTATTTAGTACATCGAAAGGAGATAACGCTGATACCGCTCTAGCTTCCTGGTTTGCTGTCTGGTCAAAAATAGGGGATTACTCACGGAATGAAAGAGGAAAGCTTTCACCTTTTTAAGCCGGAAAGCACATCTGCCCTAATTTCCTTAATTAGGAAATATTTTTCTAAATACCGTTGATCTTATAATACGGCATTGAACTGTAGATGAATGTGATTTGTAGGTTCTGCAGCAATTGTTTTACACATTGTTGATATTATAAGTACAAACATGAAATAGAACATTCCACTGAAATTCTATTTTCTAGAATTCCAAACATTAATTCCGAACTATCTTCTTCATGCCCTTTCAAATAAATGAATACCCATACGCTATAATAGCAACATTATATTTCATGGTATTGGTAAAATACACGTTTTTTTTCCAAAGTTGAGTAATAAGAGACTGAAAAAAGTTGGTACTTTACATTTATATAAAGCTGAGTCAATCTATAGGCAAACTCCATATTCTGCCGCGTTAGCTTTCAGGACTTGAAGCGCATTTCTTTCCCTCTTTATTTCGTTTTTCTGAGTCTTTACATGTCATCCCAAGAGGGAAGTTGATTCAAATTACATTAGAATTTAAAATTTCTAGGCAGGAGTTCATCTCGCCGTACCAGGCTCACATGTGCACGGTGTTCATGTTTGTGTGTTGAACTCTATCGCAGACAATCAACTCCATTAACGTAATTCGTGTGAATTACACAGACTAGCGGGGGCTGGTTTGATTCCAGGCTATATCACATGATTTTCATGACTCTCCTGTATATTAGAACTTTTGTACTATTTTATTACATCAGCTTTAACCAGTATCATATCAGCGAAGTTCAGATCTCTTAATTTAAAGTAACCATTTTTACTTTCTCTACTACGCATAGTAAGGGAAGTATTGCATTCAACGCAGCATTAGGATGTCCAGATTTCATCGGAAATATATGTCTTGAGACCTTCTGCATCCAAAAAGCATTTTATTAGAATCTCTCTCTCTCTCTCTCTCTGTGTGTGTGTGAGTGTGTGTGTGTGTGTCTGTGTGTGAGTGTGTGTGTGTGTGTGTGTGTGTGTGTGTGTGTGTGTGTGTGTGTGTGTGTGTGTGTTTGTGTGAGTAGCATAACTCAAACAAAAAATTGGTTAAAAACCAAAGTTGGTACTCATATTTAATATCTTTTAAGGATGCGAGACGAGGATTTTGAAAAAAAATATTCCACCATCTTAAGCTATTCTTTATATGGAAAATTTTTCGAAAATTTTGATTTTCTCAAAAATGGCTCTAACGATTTTGATTAAAATGTCATGTGTTTGAGATATTTTTTTATTGTAAATGAAATGTATATTTTGAACTTTCTCGCTATAGCCACGTAGTCCTGTTTACTCTAGAAGGCTTTTGAAGGCTTCTTACGGTAAACCGTAAGATAAACCAAATCTTATTATGCAAAATATGCAAGTATCGTTAAAACACATAATTTATGTACGAATGCATTCTTTTTGTGGATTTAACTATTTTGGAGATATTCCTTGCTATTTGTGTGAGTTTTGCAATATTTTACTCTTCCCAAATTGAAGGTCGTTATTCACTGTTGTATCTCCTGGTCGAATAAAGGGAATTGAATTTCAAAGCCTTCATTTAGCAACCAGCTTTAAAGTTATGTGTGTGCAACACATTAGATTTTTTTAAATCAATAGGCGAGCAAAGTATTTACCTACAGCTGCGGCAACAAAAAATGATAATAAGAAATGAAATGTGAAAAATTGATTTAATGTTAACAGTATCTACAGGAAACCTTTAAGTCGCTTCAAGATCTATGGCATAACCAGAGAAAACACAAACATGAAGAACAATTATTTGCCAATATATGAACCTTTTTGCCAAAATAGGAGAATGTAAAGATTATCATTTCAAAATATTATTAAATATATCTACATTTAAACACCAAATATATTGTACTTAAGGATTAAGAACAGGTTCACTCTATTAGCTTTAAAAACTGGCATTTTAGACTCTTTTACTCACATTTAATCCTAAAATTTCAACTGAAATACAACAAATGACAAGGCTTTACATATACCTTACCAATGTTTATTGTTGTGAAACCATTACAATTAAAAGTATATAATCATAAGGTCGCTTTGACTTTAATACTAATTACAATATCATTAAAAGCATCGGTTTGCAAGGATAGGTCGTTTAATTTCGCATTTGACATTACATAGAGGGAAATCTACATTTCCTCAACTGTCCTGACTTGCTGGAAAGGATGAAAACTTTTCCAGAGCTATTTCCTGGAAAGAACGACTTAGATTTTATAAATGTGTATGGAAATTGCTTGAGTAGCATATCTGAAAGTATGAAGACATATGAAAATTTGTATAAAAGGTAAATAAAGGCTGTACCAAATTAGTATGTCACGTGCATTGAATTCTACATGCTGTAAAACGTAAAAGTACTTGTACGCATAATGATTCCACACTTGCCTATAGGCAGGCTATTGTATGTTAGACCGTCGGAAGAGAGGAATGAGATGGAAGCGCTCTACTGAAATGCCGAAGCCCGCACTAGGGGCGCCAGCTAGCCTAGTGTCCCAAACGCGAGCTGGAGATTCATCTCATGGGTTTCAACAACGCCCCCAGGAGGACAGTTGACTATAACATCGCCCGTACGTCAAGAAACGCAGTTAGAGAATGCAAATTCTGTAACAGCAGCGCCAGACTCGCCCCTCGCCGATACTTCCGGCCCCATAAGGTTCAGATAAAAATGAAATGAAGGGAGAGGCAGTAGCGGAAAGTAATCCAACCCAGCATTCGCATAGTAGCCATAGGACCTTGAAACAATTATTGGTCGGTCACCGAGAATTGAACCCGTGACCTCCGGAATGAGAACCCTACGTGTTCCCGCCTAAGCCACAGCTCTCGGTATGAAGCCGGGAGTTCATTTTAGGTGCGCAGTTGCTTTCCTTTGGGATCTATTTGCGTGGTTTGTTGCTAAATGGCCTCAGTTGTGTTAATGATATTACTGCACTATGTACCTGTTGATTTAATTTGAAGGTGAACTTCAGTGATCGTGTGATTGCTTCTGTGCGGTGTGCTGTGTCAGTTCGAACTGACGGTCTTTAGTTGTTCTTCGCCTTCCGGTACCGTCTATTAGATATGCATACATTTTACTCTACGGGTGAAACATTGAGTCGTATTGAATATGTACGAGTTCGCTATTTACCTTGATCCGTTTGGGAAACCAAGAACATGCGCATTCTGAATGCCAGTACTGAGGGTTTTGAATCCACGACTCTTAGGCGATCTTGCTCAGCAACGTCAGGTTTGTGAACAATCAAGTTGAATCAACTTTTGGTAGTACTATATAATATGTTTACTCGAGTATAGAAATGACAGCAATATTACACCAATATTTGCTTCATTTGCGAACTTGTAATTTTATTTAAGAGCGGTATACTTTCTATGTAGACTTGGTACAGAAGGCACGACGCTCTCCCGATAACGAATGGTGTTCCGGAACCGACATCCAACGCTTTCTGCAAGACCAACGACTTCGTACTATGTATGCAAGTAGAGCCACGTCTCGAAGTGTTACACAAAGTGTATAGTATATATCACAGGCGTTGTTCATTTCGCGATGCAGTTACGACCATGTAAAGAAACATCAGGTAGTAAACTTTGTAATTGGTTTCTGGAATAGCTATTAGAAAAAGAGTAAAAACAACTAAAACACCGAAGTGGATACATACTAATGCATCAATTACAAAAGTATCTGTATACTGTGTAGTAGAAGTGGAAGGGTACCTGTTCTGACGTACAGCTTTCGTTTACGGCTTCAGTTAACAAGATAAAGCTGCGTAAGTTGCCTAGTGTTGCAGGGGCAATTTCAGTTTGCTGGAATGCCGGTGAGGGATCTGTGCATTGCACGGGGTAAAAGAAAAAGTTACGGAAGAACGGAAGAGGCCCCTGCAACTGAGGCAAAGCACCGCAAACAGACGACATCCCTTTTTGTTTCTGCTAACCCCTGATTGGACGAATGGGAGAAGAGACCCCAAGGGTTACCGGATGTGACGAGCGCAAGAATGGACGCGGTCCCAACGTTTCCAATGAGAAGCACCGGAAGGCGCTCGAGCTCACCCACAGCCCCGGTAGGGGTTAGATGGCCGTCCTTGAAGGACGCCAGGGAAGTAAAGCGCCGCCCAGCCTGACAAATACCACCTCGTGGCTTTACAACTCTCAAACAGATAACACTGAAGAAATTATAAATAGAGGAAATGAAAGGCAGAAAAGTCGTGGAGAAGAGGAGCCACCTGTCCGTTCCTCTGCCGATCGGGGAAAACAAGGAAATAAACATGAGTCAGAGTGGGAGTTCGTCGGGATTGAACCTGAGACCTCCCGAATGTGAGTCGTAAACGTTACTGCTACGCCACCTCATTGCACACGGTACAAACAGCTATAGTGCGTGAACATTTATTATAGAAAATGCATAAAGATAGAAGAACTCCATTATATGACCATGGAGTAACGTTGTGCACAAAACAGGAGAATTGCTATTTGGAACATTTCTTGTAAGCATATTTGCAGTATAATTAATCAAATTGTGATTTTGCTTCCCTTATCAACACTGTTGTTATGACGCGGAAACACAACAAACTGCGGAGAGTGCATCGAAAATAAAAGAGAACTAACTGCAATTAAGTTAATTAACCGTTTTATTGCTTAATTTATTTTCCTTTTATATGTCTACTTAATTTGCGCAGTGCTAATCCTATCACCTAATATTTATTCTGAAAATTCAATTAACATGAAAAAGTGAAAGCGTTTCAACAAATTAGTGTTATAGTCATTTGCGTCGTTCACCGGCAAATGAGCCATAAAATGAGTTAAGCAATTTCGTGTTCTTAATCCCATCGTCCGTTATGTAATTTACGTAAATTAATAAATTTTCTAACTCTTTCAAAGTCATAATTGCATGATTCGAAGTCGCTGATAAATGTATAAGCAGCGACATGCTACTTCTATAGAGATTACTCACAAGTTATCATTGGAGCTTACTCTACGCTCTCATTTTCAAATGCCTTTCTACCAGTTGAACTTAAAACCTACTGTAACCTTGGGGCACGTGACTCTCAGTTCAGTATCGTTTAGTTTTAGTCTATACAGAGTATATCTTAGAGGAAAAGTGCAGTAACTGGTGTTTGAGGCCACTGAAATGAACAATGTTACATAAATATTTGCTTAATTTGCGAACTTACAATTTTACTAGGTCGGTTAGTACATTTAAGTGCCTATGACACGGAAGGTATGACAGAAGGTATGACGATCTCATGATAACGAACGGTGTACCGGACAGAGTTCCAATGCTTTGTGCAAGGCCAATGTCCTTGCACCGACTTACTAGTCGCGTACTGAGGCGCGAAGCAAAACGAACAGCATATGTGGCAGGATTCCATTTTGGGCGCAATTACGACAATTCAAAAAATATAAGGTATTGTAATTGTTTGTGTAAAAGCTGTTAGTTTATATTAATTGAGTTAAGTGCCTGAAACTGGAAGTAGGTTCACAGTTTCTATTTGTCTTGTTCCCAGTAATTGCTGTGTCTTAGATTATGTGATTTAGCAAACATTACTGCAAGAATATTCAAGGAAATGCACTGGCGGATTTTCATGACTACGTTACGGATCTGAAAGTGTAAATCTTACTATTTTGTATTGGTGTAATTAGCTTTATTTTTCTCTAAATACAATGATTAGTCTTAGGTAAAAAGAAAAATGCTAGGAAATTCTCAGAAATTCTACTTTTGTGAAAATAATTATAATCTAATAAAGATACATTTTAGTCTTCAGTCTCTTTTCTTGCATTTTATTGTGCATCTAATATGTATTATGTCATAAATGCATGAAAATCCAAAAGTCTTACTTATGCACGATTTTGATCACTTTAATAATCTGTTTGTGATTGGATAAAACAAGTTTGGAGAGGTAGTTATTGTTAAATGCTATTTTATAAATAATAAAGCGCATTGTATTGTATCACTAATTGAAACACCCGGTGTTCCAATATTTTGATGGTGCAACCTAGGTTAAATACCGTAGGCTCAAACCGTATTGGGGCTTCAAACATTTCGGTGAAATCATTATTTCTTAACGCCAACAAACTTACTGTTGGTGTTATTAAACACACATGCCGTGTGTGGGCAATGTTTGAGAGGTAGAACTGGAACTTACAAATTCAAAACTGTGATCTGTGGTTCTGTGGAGGGTCTGTGCTTCAGATCTCAGCTATGGCATTTAATTTTTAAGCTCTAGTTCTACCTCTCAAACATTTCGGTGAAATTTCGAGATCGAATTCTTCGGTGAAGTATATTTTCTCTACTTAGTGCAAGTACACATTATTATTTCGAAAAGTAAGCACTGAAGATTCAAAATGTCCTTTCTGTAGTTTGTGTTTTACAACTATTGAGCACTCCTTTCCCAAACACGGGGTAAAACCTATCGTCCTCAAAATACAGTCTTCTGCAACTTATATGTGCAAATTAATCCGCAGTATTTATCCGAAACAGTCTGAGTAGCCCCAAGCATGAAACGGGAAGTCACTAGTTAAATTATATTATAGATGTTCCGTTCTACTTCAAGAGGAACAATTTCTGACGCTTTAAATCTGAAATCCATGTAAATTAGAGGAACATTTTCTCTCATTAGAACCAGCCGCGTCCTTCGCTGGCATTGTGTATGCTGATTGAATGCACATAAATTACATGGCTTCGACTAAGCCTATCTTTCTAGGCGTTAAGACGAGAAAAGCGGAGAAAGTGATTTTGCTATAACATCTGATTTTGTTCCTTCCTTTTGTAGACTTGATTTAAAGTTATGTCGTCACAATCAGCAATAAACACATTGATATGCATCTCATTGGATAGTTTGGAAAAGTATTAATAGCTGCTCTCTATACATTTTATGTATAATTATTTATGTTTTGTCCCAGACCGATCAGTGTGTGTGTTCAGAATTGATGAGGTGATCGAGCGAGAAGGCCGTTTCATGAGTGAGATTAACATTCGGGAGGTTCCGCGTTTGTGTCCCGTCAACCGTCCGCTCTGCTTTGACTGTTCCATTGCTTTCTTTGGTCACTAGGCAAATGGTTCTTGTTACACCGGAATTTCTTTTTTTCTTATTCCCCTTTCACTCCATTTCCTTCTCGTGTTTTGGGTGTGCTTCCAAATTTCGTGGCGTTAGGCGGTGCTGATCAGATGGCTGATGTTAGCTGCGAGGTTGTTGCACCCTATAACGGCGGCTCCAGTAGTTGGTCGCGTCTTCCAGATAGAAAATATTAAGAACTTCTGCGTGTCTTTGCCTGCGGCTTGTGACCTCCTGTGGTTTCTTCATTCCATCTATTCCTCCCACAATAGGTCGCAATGTGGGAGATATTCCTTTCGTTGTGTAACTTATTGCTGAAGTGAATTTGGAAAAAAATGTGATTGTTAACTCTGAATTCATTTGGGCTAGTCAAGTAAATAGATGGTTTATCCCGAAGACGAAGATGAATACCTTCGAAACATAGTTTCAAACCATTTATTTGCCTGGCTAGAAGCCTGAGTAAATTTAATAATCGTATTGTCCTCATAAAATCTTCAGCTCATGTTGTCCTTTATTATTGTTAATTCATTTTTCTATGTACATAGGTTCATAAAAAATATGACTTTCATAATTATCAGCTAAGGAGAAAATTTGATTTTTAAATATTTTGATAAGTTCAATTCAGCTTATATTGCAAGTAATCTGGTGGAGGGCCCTCGAAAAAATAAATTTGTTTAGAATGAACTTGCTAGATAATTTATTTTATGGGAATTAAACACAAGGAAAAAAGTCTGTTGTCACCTTGAAGTTTGTGACATTGGGACACAATTTTCTGCTGGTGCTCAAAACAAAAATTATATTTAATATGGCTTTGATTCATCATCAAGGAAATGTTTTAAACCAAATATTTTCGGCCCAGGGAACATCACAATTTGCACATAGTAAATGCAATCCAAACAGAGAAAACAGTGTTTAACATAAATTCTTATTATAATACACACGGCACCATAGGTGATGGACACTGAAAATAGTCACATGAAGTAACATATGGAAAAGAAAATTTGGACGGAAAACGTTCCAGGTCTAACCACAAACCACACCTAACGACCGTTACTTGTTACAGTAAACCAAATTGCAGATATAACTGAAAAGGCAATTGCTTTAGCTATGCACATCACAAAACTATAAAACAATAATACCCTGGCGAGAGAAAAAATAGAACGTTCGATTTTTCAGAACAAAAAGTACTCTAACCTCTTCGAGCTGTACAAATAAAATGCGTGCATTTTTCGATATACAAGGAGTGCTTTTAAAGTTCCCTCAAAGTACATTATTTAAAATAATTGTTTTGTATCATTAACACCTTTTAAATGAATATGATTAATCCAATCACTTTCGAACTTCTTACAACCGGTAGTTTAAAAAAAGACTAAACTCATTTAACTCTTCTTCTGTTTTGGGAACAAAAAGTAATCTCTGGGAGCCAAATACGTCGAATATGGTAACATGGAAGTGATTGGAAGGGAATATCATGGCAGTATTAAAAAACAATTCAGCCGTGTGTAAAGGCACATTATCGTACAAAAGAACATTTATTTTTTTACAACGTTTGTACATTTAGCCGTGATAGTACGCTTCAATTGCTTCAGTAACGAAGCAAAATACTTGCTCTCTGGTGATGGTTCTGCCCTTCTGGAGGTAGTCTACGAATACCATACCATAGAACCCCAGAGAACTACAGCATGTTTTTCTGCAGGAGAAACCATATTTGCTTTGTTTCATATTTTTTTCAACTGTTGCCAGCAAATTTTTGGACTGCTCTTTTTGTCTCTGTCGTGTAGTGATAAGTCATGTTTTATCTACTGTTATGAAACGTCGAAAAAACTAACTGGCATTGTGTTTTAACAAGTGTAAACACTCTTGAGAGTCGCTCACTGTTAAAAAACGCTGTATCCATAGAACGAAAAGTTTCTCATAGCTAAAAATTTGAATAAGAAATATTAGACAGGCTTATCGAAGTCACTGTATATCAGCCAACCCGCGTACCTCAATGAGTGATAATTCGGTACACCACTGTGAATCTTGGTCACAATCTCCTCGATCGTAGTAGGTTGGGGTCGCCCTGAACACCCATCATTTTGAATGAAAAGACCGCTCTTTTTTAACCATTGAAACTAAAGAAAAAAGGCCTGTATCCTAAAATCAAACTCCTTTTGTATGTATGTTTGTGACAAACAACCCATACTTCAGTTTTTATCAACTTTGCAGAAAAAGATAAACTCCGTTTTATTTACAGATGGTCAAAAAAGAGCGTCGCAAATTTCCAGCGTACCATTTACAGGATGATTACTTAGCAACTGTCATACCAATGTGCCCATATCACATCTCTGGATCATTTCTAGAATTTTAGAAACGTCCATCTTATGAAATATAATAAAGGAATAATGGAAATACATTGCAAACTACTTTATTTGCGAGTGCTCATCCGGATATTTTCCTTGTTGGGGTTTGAAACAGTTACTAACACATCGGTTTTAATTTGTATGTGAACAGTACTGATTCATAATTCAATTTCATTCTGCGTATAATTATTACTGTTATTTTAATTAAGTTTTCAGAATGGATTAACTCGCAGAAGCATTCATTGTTATTGTACGCCGCATGATGTTTAAAGCTTTTGTTGAAACCCACTTTCAATCATGTGCAAGGGAAAAGAATTTTAGATATTTGATCAGTGTTATTTGTAATTACATCACAATGTCACTTATATAGACATACATACATACATACAATTCCTGTAATATTTCGTTACTCAAATCCATCTAAGCAAAACAGGTTAAGGCAAACATTCACTTTCAAGATTGTATACCAGTGACAGAAATGTTTTTATTTAAATTATTTGGCCTTTAACTTCTTTGGTTATATATGTGACTTGCCATGAGTACATGAATAACAACTGGTGGTGTTATTCTTACGTTTTCGTAACGTTGACGTTGTCGGTTTTTTAACATTAAACGCGTTTACTGTCACATTTACACCTCCAGACTCTATGGGTCATAGATGATTCTGTTAAAAGAAGAATTGTCGTCTCAGCTAGGAATTGAATCACGGACCTTCAGGTTGGGCAACCAGAATGCGGAGTACTCGATCGCAGAGGCAATCAATATTAATTTTGTTCTTTGTCTTATAATATCGTAACTAAGATCTCTTTTCCAGTACTTTATTTTCTTTATTTTACACATAACTATGACCTCACTCAACACAAATCAGAAAATCGTTACATTAACTTTCACGAACTGACACTTTCGACTCTCTGCCTTCTTGGCAACGTGACGTCATACCAAGGATCATTCGATTTTGGATGCTTCCTAGACAGAAATTCGAAGCAAAGCCACAATATGTTAAAATGAGAAAAATGTAAGACATTATTAATAAAAATCGTATAAACCGTTAAAAATAAAGTGTTATTTTCCGCGAAAAGGCTTATTTGACTTGTGGGCGATATTCTTGAAGCTCTTCGTGAATACCTCTAAACTAGGTTCAGTATTCACTCGTATTTGTTTTTGAGTTATGCTCTTCACAAACTCACACACATACGTGCACATGAACCACATTACATTTTTAGGGAACCTTAACACGTGGATTTTTTATTAAAATCTTGATATCCAATTTTTCGGTGGATTACAATACTTCTGATGTCTGCTAGAGAGAACGTAATGTCGAATCATAGATTGTAGTAAGTCTAGACACGTTACTTCCCTGATAATAAAGTAAATCATTTTTCACTTTAAAACAAGCATCCCAAAGCCATCTAGAAATCGGTCTAACTTACATCGATTTGAGAAACCTGATAAATCGAAAGGATAAAGAAAGAATGGAAAGACAATGTGCCTTAAGTTGCGTTCAATCAGAAAGCATCCTCCATGTAGTCCTTACCATAAGTTTGGCTAAAGCATCTGATAAATCACGGATCAATACGCGAGATCGTAGCAGAGGATAAGATGTGATTTGATAAGATGCCTTCTCCTATGGAGATGCTTTGGTAGGTGTCATTTTCTTTCTCTTTACCAAACGAGGTGACACAATTGCAGCGCATTTGGAAGGTCATGAGTTCGATCAGCGCGATCGGCCCTCTTGATCCATGTTTCCTTGGGTCACTAAGCGAATGCTAAAACTCTTCCTCTCATGCCTCGAATTTTCTCCCCTTCCATTTCATTTCGCTTCTCATTTCACTTCACCCTTCATTCGTTTGGTTCTTTAAAGAATGGCAACGCTTCAACAGGTGTATCGGAGCTGCAGGCAGGGAAAAGCTGCAGGTTTTTTGTCTCCGGGCTTCCTAGTAGGATGTGCGGACTGCAGCAGGGGAAGGGGCACCGAAAGTATAGACGCCGCCGGAGAGCTAATTCTGGAAGTAGTAGACAACCTGCCCTCCGGTCTGTCGTGGCTCCTGGTTCGGACGCCCTCTACTTCCTATCATCCATCCCTCCCGGACAGCTCACATAGAGCGGTGCCGAAGTACCTGCCCTTAACTTATCTTCTATTTAATAACATTTAATGGCGTCCTGAAAACAAGATATTTATGTAGTTTTAGTGTTGCGTGAAAGATTTTAATGTCTTTGATTCATTGTTTTCCATAACAGAAATATTGACATTCTTTATGCTGGGTACTTAAACTAGACGAATGATGTGTAACACAGATCATTAGAATGTGCACGATCATAGCAGATCTATGCTTGGATTAGGGCTAATTGACAGTTGTGGGCTTATGGATTTTAAAACTTTTATATGACAGTGAAAGGAGCAATTTTTAAATTGGTACATAACCAGCAATCTCAAATCAATGAATAGCAGCATAAGAAAAGCAATCCACATATCTTTTTGTCATGCTTTATAATAATAATCAGGCAGATATTTCATTCTAGTCAGCTAACATTTGGTTGGAAAATATACCCTAATTTATATTTTTTTTTGCATTTTGATATCGTATTTCTCCAATGAAAAGAATTATCTAACAGTCTAGGTATCTATAAATCACTATAACGTCTTAGGTTCTGAAAGATCACTCAAAGAGAAATAGTGCTACCAATTTATAATGCGATCAAAGAAATAATGCTTAGTAAACATATGCTATCCTTGCTATAGCGTTAGATGAACTTCTATGAAGGAATAGGAAAAATGCCTTCAACTCATGAGACCTAAGCGTAGGTAAATTACGTTACACCTGTTAGCAGCTCGTAAAATACAACATGAAATGGTGGGCACTGCCCTCCCGTGGGAAGCGGCAGGGGGAGCGATACTGTAGTCATGAAGCACCCCTAATCGTCATCCCTGATCCATGACTGTGTGTGTAGTTCTCAACAAGCCTGTGCAGATTAAACTGAACTGCTTAAAAATTCTTTATCTATAAACTAGTGGATTAAGTTATTAGAAAGAATTTGCAATATTGTGGTAGAAACACGCAGTAGTATGGTAGATAAATATGAGGGCCTGAAGATGATGGGACAGAATTGATTTGGTGCGCTAGGACAGTAACGAAGCTGCCAAATGGTAGACATAGATACAGTGCGAAAGCGATCTATAATTAAAATACTACGAGGCAGCATTTCTCAGTAAGCCCTCTACAACAATTTATTTCTTTATATGTCCTCTGTATCTAGAATATATAATATAGGAACCATAAGCAGTCTTCTGAAATAATTTGTTTGGCTGGCCCATGTTGACGTTCTTTTGCCTTCTTACAATTAATTAGTGGAGGAAAGAAGTGTTTGAAATTGATTTTTGTCTTTAAATACGAAGAAGTATATTTAAAAGTGTGATTATCGACGAATTAAGTGATATGCGTGAAGTTTGAACTGCGCTATGAACGTTCTGTATAGTATTTGAATATTAATCAGAAGGATTGATCAGATGTAAATTAATTTGTATAATAACGACGAATGCGCCATAAATTAGCGAATTATTTAGCGACGTGAAAAGTGTGACGATTACTGTTTGAGAAGTGTTTATTAATATCAATATAGAGTAATCAAGCAACTTTTAACTTTATATAAAACAGTTCATCCGCACCGCGTCCGGGATAAACAGAATTTAAAAAGATTCTATCTGCAGCTAGGCCAGGGAATACGATAACATATTACAACACCAACGAGCGACAGTAAGAAATATTAATTGCTACAAATGTTGCGTCAACGTATGGCTGGTGGGTAGAACATTAATTGCTATATAGTGCAGAATGCCAA
The DNA here is from genome assembly GCA_030765045.1 of Tenodera sinensis. Lineage (NCBI taxonomy): Eukaryota > Metazoa > Arthropoda > Insecta > Mantodea > Mantidae > Tenodera > Tenodera sinensis. Next base: position 69,436,757 of record CM060969.1, on the reverse strand, counting down.
AATTGGAAAGGGATATATGCTAAAAGAGCGTTTAAAGCATCAAGAGAAATCGTTACAAAATGGAAGATTGAAATGATTTAGAAATAAGCGGTTTAGGGGCTGAATGTGGAAATATATGAGACCGAAAGAAGCCTTAAAGGCTTAGCCCTTTAAGGTTGAATATGATGATCTTCCGCACCACATGGGCGAGTGGTGTATGGAGCTATTACAAACGAAAAAGCTCCATTGTTAAACCCTGTCTCTTACAACCTTGCTGACATATTCTTCCGCGTTGCATCGCCTTCAGATTTCAGATTTTGTTTATTTCAATTTTGTCTGGTGCTGGTACAGCAGGCCCAGCTAACAGACATACATTTACATTTATTTACAATTTTTTGTTTTTACATTTTATATACAACGGGTTTTCCAGGAAACCCATACAGTGGCCGTCTTTGGGCCACCTAGAACAGTTCCCTCTTGTACTGTCTGCAGTTTTTGGTTTCTAGTGTTTTTGTTACTGTTTTTTTTCTTTATATACATATATACACTTTATTTACACACATGCACTCCCGCATTTACTCTGGCATATCGTGAGATATGTCCTCACGCGCGCATACACAGACACACACACACACACACACACACACACACACACACACACACACACACACACACACACACACACACACACACACCCACACACGCACATTAAAAGACTATTTACACGCTATTTACACTCGCTTTATATACATTTCCGCGGTTTTCCTGGGCGGGCAGGTTGCAGCTCCTGGCTGGTTCCCTGGGGTGCAAGCCTCTGAGGTAGCATGTGTGCGGCCTGGGGCCCGTGTTTGCATGGACGCACATCAGTCGGTGAGCCGAGCGACGTCTAAAACATTTTAATACGTGCATGTTTTCGATGCTTCGGCTCACCTTTGCCAATGTTGGCAATGACGTAATTGTCGTGGTTTCTGATGCGCGCCCATGCCGCGGAGGCTCTTTTGGTTATTGCCTCAGGGATAGAGGGGATCTGGGTTTCCAGGTGTAGGGTTTGGTTGGTGGTTAAGAGAGGAGCAGAGAGGATTTTTCAGAGGGAGAGGTTTTGGAGGGTTTGGATCTGTTTTAGGGCGGTTTTTGAGGCGTTCCGCTTTTCTGTGACTAACATAAGCATTTAAACATTGTCCAACAGGCAGTGTGCAATGCAAGGATAGGCTATAGAAGCTGTATGCACACACTATCATGATAAATGCACGTGCTTTCGTTATCCTGAGTGGCCGGTTAAAAGCGAAAGATCATCCCATCTATTTATTAATAAGCTTCAGGTGCAAATGTTTTATGCTCGACCATGCCGTAATGCAGCGTGATAAGTCGCTGCAATTTACCTCATTATATTCACTTCTTTCCAACGATACTGCTGTCCACCAGTCAAAGATGCACCATTTTATAACGACACTGCTATCCACCAATCAAAGATGCAACAGTTCATAACGACACTGCTATCCACCACTCAAAGAGACAGGGGGAAGGGACTGCTATTTTGCTCAGAAACTCAATTGCTCATGCTTCTGTTACGCTACCTGCAATGGCAGCGTTAGAGTGCACAGCACTTAAAACAGGTGTAAATAGTCAAACGGTGATGCTGGTAGCGCTTTATCGGCCCCCCAACTCCACAGGTTTCATACGTGACCTCGAACAGATCCTCGCTTTAGGTGAGCACGTTATAATTGCAGGAGATGTCAATGCCCGGCACCCCTGGTGGTTTTCTCGCCGAGCAAACGCGGCTGGAAATCTCCTGGTTGAACTTATAACGGATAATGACGACATTGAGGTACATCTTCCCCCAGATCCCACATTTTGGCATCGATCAGGGGACTTTGACCCCGAAATTTTGGACTTCGTATTAACAAAAAATACGACACCCTTAAATAACTTTACAGTGTACCACAGTCTGGACTCCGACCACCTTCCTGTGCATTTCGACATACAGGGTTGTATTTCAGTCAGTGCTTCTGGCCCTCGAAGGAGGGCTGAGACCGATTGGAATAAGTTCACCATGGAAATGCACAGGATGGCGCAACCCAGGCTGTCATACTATAGTGAGGTAGATATAGATGTCGCCATTGAAAACTTCACTGCCTCGCTACACATAGCCAAGAGAAGCGCTACCACATACACCACAAGACCACCCGGTTTTTGCACGTACCCCGAGGTAGAGCAACTCATTGCGAGGAGACGACGCTTGACAAGACTGTGGCGGTACACCCGTCAGCCTGAATACAAAGTGCTAGCAAAATGGCTATGCAACATCATTCGACAGCAAATTAAACTTAACAAAATTGAACAGTGGGAAAACAAAATGCTGAGTACCACCCATTCGGACTCTTCCCTGTGGAAATTATTAAAGGCATTTAAGGTCTCCACGAGCGTCAACTCCGCAACTGAGGCGCCGCACACTCACAGCGGCCTGCACTTCTCCGAAGAGGAGAAAGCAGAGGCCTTCGCTGACGTCTTGAAGATAGATTCAGCGAAAACCCAGTTACCAACCGTGATTTAGAACGGGAGGTACAGACATGGGTACAAACCTGGGTGGGGCAGAAGCAAGAGCAACAGCTATCCCTAATAACACCGCAGGAAGTTTAAAAGCTCATTAGGAAATTGCCTAATGGGAAAGCTGCCGGCCCGGACAAAGTGACTAATGAGGAACTTAAGCATCTCCCGAGAAAAGCTCTGGTGCAACTGACCAAAATATTTAACGCCTGTTTGCAGCAAGGCTATTTCCCATCTACTTGGAAACGAGCCAAGGTAATTATGCTCCCAAAGCAAGGGAAAAGCACCAGACAACCGCAAAACTACCGCCCCATTAGTCTCTTGTCTACTATTGGTAAATTGCTCGAAAAACTTATACTTTCTCGACTCCAAAAACATGTTACGGAATCCCATGAACTTTCAAATTCACAGTTTGGCTTTCGAAAAGGACGTTCTACTGAGTTACAGCTTCTCAGGCTAACAGATGACGTAACAGAGCAATTTAACAATGGGGCTTCAACGTTGGCGCTATTTCTGGACATAGAAGCCGCATTTGACCGGTGCTGGCACAATGGTCTTATTTACAGACTGCATCACAATTTCCCGACTCTTCAAAATTATCTACACTTGCTGCACAATTTTCTAGAAAAACGGCAGTTTTACGTCCAAATGGGCCGCTCCTCCTCTCGGGAGCGAGTGATGCGGGCTGGCGTTCCACAAGGGGCAATAATGTCACCTTTTTTGTACATACTATTCACTAATGACTTCCCAGTGGACGCCAGATGCAAGGTCGCCATGTATGCTGACGACACTGCAATATACAACCACCATAGAAATCCACGTTTCGGCCTTGCAGAAATGCAACGTTATGTAAATAACTTTCTCTCATGGCAACATGACTGGAAAATCAAAATTAATCCCAACAAATGCCAGCTGATACATTTTTCTAAGCGGCGTCACACTTTGGCAATGGACCTAACAGTCGGTGATCAAATATTGCACTGCCGTCAGCAAGTTAAATACCTAGGGGTCACCTTGAACCGCACAATGTGTTGGTCCACCCACATAAAAAAATAGCGCCAACAAAGGCAGACAGCGGCTGAGTTATGCGCCCCCATCTTCCGCAGCAACTGCAATTGAAGTCCAAACTCGTCCTGTACAAAACTTTCATCCTGTCAGTGGTTCTATACGCGTGTGTGGCCTGGGCAAATGTCTCAAAAACTGCCTTAAAACAGCTTCAAACCCTCCAAAACCTCTCCCTCCGAAAAATCCTCTCCGCTCCTCTTTTAACTACTAACCAAACCCTTCACCTGGAAACCCAGATCCTCTCCATCCCTCAGGCAATAACCAAGAAAGCCACAGCAGCATGGGCGCGCATCAGAAGTCACAACAAACACGTGATTGCCAATATTGGCCAAGGTGAGCCGAAGCATCGTAAACATACACGTATCAAAATGTTTTAGACGTCGCTCGGCTCACCGACTAATGTTCGCCCACGCAACCACAGGCCCCAGGCCACACACACGCTACCTCAGAGGCCTGCACCCCAGGGAACCATTCAGGAGCTGCAACCTGCCCGCTCAGGAAAACCGCGGAACTGTATATAGTGTAAATAACGTGTGTAAATATTGAGTGTTAATGTGCTGGGACGCTTTGCCCAGCAAACATGTACGAGTGGGACGCTCAATCTGGAGTGCCCACTGTGTGTGCGTGCGTGTGTGTGTGTGTGTGTGTGTGTGTGTGTGTGTGAGGGAGCATATCTCATGATATGCCAGAGTGAATGGGGGAGTGCACGTGTGTAAATAAATTGTAATATATGTGTATAAAGAAGAAAAGACAAAAACAAACATTTCAAAATATAAAACAAAAACATTTCAAAATATAAAACAAAAACAATACTGAAGGGAGCTGTTCTCGGTGACCCAAAGAGGGCCACTGTATGGGTTTCCTGAGAAATCCGCTGCATATATCCTGTAAATATAAATAATTGTAAGTACAATGTAAATTTAAGTCTGTACGCTGGGCCTACTGTACCAGCACCAGGCAATATTCCTTAATAAAGTAATCTGAATCTGACTCAAAGATGCACCAGCTCATAACGACACTGCTATCCACCAATCAAAGACGCAACAGTTCATAACGACACAGCTATCCACCAATCAAATATGCACTAGCTCATAACGACACTGCTATCCACCAATCAAAGATGCAACAGTTCATAACGACACCGCTATCCACCAATCAAAGATGCAACAGTTCATAGCGACACTGCTATCCACCAATCAAAGATGCACCAGCTCATAACGACACTGCTAGCCACCAATCAAAGATGCAGCAGTTCATAACGACACTGCTATCCACCAATCAAAGATGTACCAGTTCATAACGACACTGCTATCCCCCAGTCAAGGATGCACCAGCTCATAACGACACAGCTATCCACCAATCAAAGATGCAGCAGTTCGTAACGACATTGCTAATCCACCATTCAAAGGTGCACCAGTTTATAACGACACTGCTATCCACCAGTCAAAGATGCACCAGCTCATAAGGACACTGCTATCCACGAGTCAAAGATGCACCAGCTCATAACGACACTGCTATCCACCAGTCAAAGATGCACCAGCTCATAACGACACTGCTATCCACCAGTCAAGGATGCACCAGCTCATAACGACACTGCTATCCACCAATCAAAGATGTACTAGTTCATAACGACATTGCTAATCCACCACTCAAAGGTGCACCAGTTCATAACGACACTGCTATCCACCAGTCAAAGGTGAACCAGCACATAAGGACACTGCTATCCACCAATCAACGATACACCAGTTCGTAACGACACTGCTAATCCAGCAATCAAACATGCACCAGTTCATAACGATACTGCTGTCCACCAGTCAAAGATGCACCAGTTCATAACCACACTGCTATCCAGCAATCAAAGATGCAACAGTTCAAAACGACACTGCTATCCATCAATCAAAGATGCACCAGCTCATAACGACACTGCTGTCCACCATTCAAAGATGCAACAGTTCATAACGACACAGCTATCCACCAATCAAAGATGCACTAGCTCATAGCGACACTGCTATCCACCAATCAAAGATGCAACAGTTCATAACGACATTTCTAATCCACCATTCAAAGATGCAACGACACTACAAATCACCAATCAAAAGATCCGCATATAGCAATCAATCTGTGCCGTATGCGCATATCCTCTCACAGCTGAAGGTGAAAATATAGATTCCCATATATGAAATAAATCTATGTATATTTATTAATTAGTGTTAATATTGTAAATAGCGTTTAATAAATTCAATTTGTCTTCTCATTTTTAAATGCAACTTTTAAAGGATATAACACATATACTCTCTGTATAATTGTGTCTAAACCAAATAAGAATAAAAGTTGAAGGCGTAACTATCGATTCTCGTATATGCAATCGAATAACAAGCGGGTGATTAAAATGTCCGCTACTAGTGACCATAGCATGCAACGCAGATAATTAAAAATATGTAAATGTTTTAAACTTTTCTCATGGCCGAGCACAAATATCCGTATGAAGCTTGTGTATAATGGCGATTAAGATGCTCGTATGGATATTATGAAATTTGCAGCTTAATAATTGCTGCCATTATGCTCCCGTTGAATAACATAGTACAATTATACGATTATTATAATTGAATATTACCATCTTCGAACATAGGAAGAAAAATGGTCATGTCAAATAAGGAACTATTTCACATAGCCTATCCATGACAGAAGCCAACGAGAGGCGATCAGTCACGGGACAGGTAAGAGATACGGGACAAAGTTATTTGGAACAGATGTTAGTTTGCAATTCGGGCATGACTCCATCTGTGTTTTCCACAATATGAAAATAATCTCCCGCTTCAGCCATCGTAAATGATAAACTCAACCGTTGAACTCCAGTAAGGTTATTTGGAAATATGCGGATGTAATTACAATTATACATTATACATTCATATCCCTTTCTCAACTCACTCAACAGACTACCTTTACAAAAGCTTATTCTTTAATGTACTTCATGCTAATGGAGTAAAATGTTTGTGGGATTTGTTTTTATTGCATATTTTGTTGTAGGTAGAAGGGGGATAAGGGAATACAGTAGGGTTGAACGATAGTCAAATCTTTTAAATGAGTCACTCTATGATTGCCTTGAAATTACGTTCTGTTTGCACCAGTACGAGGGAGGAAAGAAAAACAGAAAGCATAGCGATGTAAAGGTATTAAGTAACTGACAATCAAAACCAACAACAAACAATATTCTTGAAGTGGTTAATGTCATTTTTATTCCACATAAACTGTCAGATTTAACGAGATCTACAGTTTTGTGTAATTACGCCTTTGTCTATCTCTTATAGTTTACCAGTTATAAAGGGTTCATTAAAAATTAACACACTTCACAGGTTATTCCCAGAAAATTCTCGATATACATTCCATTTAAATATCATACAAATATCTTAATTATACGCTATTTTAGTTGACCTTTTGAGGCATTTTCCATAAAATGAAAGATAACTAAACTTTTCCATGTAAGCGATAGTTTGTGGTAGGTGGAACTTCTTGAAAATCTTCGTGCCTCATCTTTAGAGTAAACTTATTATAAATTTGATATTTAATATTTCTCGTGTTTAAGTTATGTTGCTCACGCGCACACACACATAAATAAATAAATAAATAAATAAATAAATAAATAAATAAATAAATAAATAAATAAATAAATAAATAAATAAATAAATAAATAAATAAATAAGTAAGTAAGTAAGTAAGTAAGTAAATAAATAAATAAATAAATAAATAAACAAATAAATAAATAAATAAAATAAATATCTTGTTTGTTAACGATCTGTCGATTGCCAGGAACATGATTATAATTGTGTGGCCAGTGTCCCGGAATTTCGCCCAGCAGGAGCTTTTTACACGCCAATAAACCTCACTGACATTAGACTGTCGCGTTTAAGAACACTTAAAAAACTTATCGGTCTCGGCCGGGTTTGAACCTTTCTTTAAAATGCTTTTTTATGCGTGGGAGTTCAAAACATGTATTTCCGGAGAAACATTATGGAATTCTCGGGTGGAATGGAATATCTCCTCTGCCTACTGTGCACATGGTAGAGAAAGTAAAACGTACCCAAACTAATGTTTTCGCTGAGAAGTAATAATCCTGAACAAGCACATTTAGAGTTACGCACTAACAGACTTGGCACGATTAGTGCACGACCAATTTAAAATTAATGCACTTAAACAAAGGGGTCGTGTGCACTAATCGCTTAGTTTAATTGGCCGAAAGAGCTGCTGGCACCGCAAATTAAAACATAACGGCTAACGCAATTAAACATTACCTTGGAAGTATTCACGCATCATTAGATACAAACGTACGCTGATATATTTGAGGGAATATATTCAGAGAGGCAAGCCTCTAAAACACGCAGTATTTATTATCTACGCATGTATAGAACTTTTTGGCTGAATATTTGATACCGGTGTATCAATGGCTAAAGCAAATATTAAAAAGCTTAAAGCAAAAAAGAATTTTAAACAAAGAGAACAGTGAGTGAGAGTGAGTGAGGTGTGTGTTTATGTGATTCACACTTTTAATCGCCCGAAACTGGAATTGTATTGGGTGCCACTTAACTGCTCTTGCGAAAGCATATTTTTCTGTTTCATGTTAATCAAGATAAAACTCATATCGAGATAAACTATACACATTTCGTTGCAGGTAAAAGGGAGATACTGGAGGTTAAAGCTACAATCACACCTTACATCTGGGAAGCGGCTGAAGTCACAAGAAAGTCAATTTAATTGTGTATCTTAAAGATAGATACACGGTCTATTTTAGTAGTTTTCAAGCTATAACAATTGATTCCGAAGGAAGAGGATTTCACAGGTTGTTCACAAAAAATTCAAGTTACACATTTTATTAGTCATATACATTTTAAACATATTATATTTGATACAAAATCTTTGAAGTTATTTTCGATAAACTAAATAATGAAAATATTTCCGTATAAGGACTAGCTTGGGGTGCAAATATGTTCTGTAAATCACTGTATCACTCATTTGTTTGAAAAAATGTTTCTCAAGTAAGATGTAAGCGTTTTCTATTTTGAAACGGTTTTGTTATTTAAATTTGAAGGATTGAATATTTAAGGTGCTTTATCGATTTTTACTGTCGGTGTATTGAAGCCTTTATCACTAGAACAATGAGACGCAATTTACTTGTAATTGGCATAAATAGTTATGTTTTAATAGTTCGTTTTTAATTTTCGGGCATCTCAGAACAACATTTCTGTTACTGGTATACTCACAGCACCAGTGAGAAAGGCTATGAGAGCACAAAGGGAAAGAGGGGAACTAACAATAGGTATGAGAGAAAAACATGGACGTGGAGAGAAAGAAAATGAGAAAGAGAGAAGACTCCCTGCATTTAGTGCAATAGCTCTAGCAAGGGCTGCAAGCTCTGCAAATACACCATATAAATACTTACCTTTGAGGGCTTTTCCACCCTTGCTATCCTGTATTCCCATTCGCCTTTCTTCTCCAACAAACCAGCCGTCTTACTCCAGACACCGATAACTCAATCTATGGATAGTCCTCTCCAGGCTGTCCTGCTTGCTCCACTTCTACCTCGAGTTGACCATTCCAAAGAAGTCTTAGGCCACCTACCATCCTCAATACTTCTAACATATGAATACCACTGGAGGACTTGTCTTTCAGTTCTTTCCACCTCTGCCTCCTCCATGTCCATCCCCTGTCTCGCCCCCTTTTTTTTTCTCCTTCTTTGTAACCTGGATACATTAACACTGCGTCTTATTCCATCCAGTTCCACCGCCAACAGTTTGGATTCTAGTCCTTCTACCAGAATCCATCCCTCAGCAGCATTGGTCATTATACTTTCTGTACACTGCAGGACGTAATGCACACCCAGCATTTGCAGTCCTAAACATAAACTAACTGATATCTTACAAGGGATAGCTTTTATTTTTGTGGGTTTAAGGGCGCTCAACTTCTAGGTCATAAGCGCCCTTAAAAAATTCATGGCAATAGCCAGATATAAATTTCATTCAAAAATAAAATCACTAGTAACAAAGAAAATATACACATAGACTTAAAAAACAGTGGCAATAGCCGGATATAAAACAAGGTAATGGATATGTCAAAAAGCATAAACAAATAACTAAAATTTTCATCTTCTTCTTCACTTCATGGATTAGGCTCTCACCTGCTCCGTCTTCACAGAGTCTCCTTCCATCTTTTCCTCGGCCTCCCTACGTCCATCTTTCCTTTAGGACTATATTGGAAAACTACTTTTGGCAGTCTTGTATCATCCATTCTTCCAACATGTTCAAACCATCTTCTTCTGTACCTATTCATTCTTGAGGTAATAGCTTCCACCTGTAATTCATTTCTTATATTTTCATTTCTAATTCTATCTTCTCTTGTACATCCTTTTGTTCTTCTCAAGAATCTCATTTCGCAACTTTGTATTCTGCTGATGGTTCTTTGTGTAGGTACCCAGTTTTCGCATCCATAAAGTAACGTTGGGACCGCCATGGTATTATAAAATTTTATTCTTGTTTCAGACTAAAATTTTAAATCCTCAAAATGATATTACAATCCGCTAAAAACTTAAAAACTCTATCAAACGCTGTTTTGTCGTCCGCTAAGACCTCTGCAAGCCTGGCAGGTAGCTGCAGAGAAACTCGAAGGTGCGACAGAGAGGAACAGTCTAGCAGCACGTGACGGACAGACAAAAAGTTCTCACACAGCGGACATAGAGGGGCGGGGTCCCTTTTAAATAGGTAAACATGCGAAAAATTGCAGTGCCCTATTCTTAATCGAGCCCAACTAACCTCCTCGCGGCGAGATATGCGACAGGAAGTTACTCAGTTTATCGGAAGTTCTTTCACATCTCTAAGCTTATTACCACGGAGAGATGACCACTCTTCGTGCCAGCACGACAGCACCGCTCTCCGCACATCAAACCTAAAGTCTTCCGAAGTAACACGTGAGATGGTAATACTGGGTTCTGTAGTTGCCGTCTTTGCTGCCAAATCCGCCATTTCATTCCCCGACAAACCTACGTGACCAGGAATCCATGCACACACCACGTCAACGCCAGAAGCGTGTAAAACATGGAGGGCATCCTGGATACGTTGTACAATAGGGTGGGGGTTGTACAACTGACAAAGGCTCTGCAGTGCACTAAGGGAATCGCTCAAAATCAGGCAGTCACGTAATTTACGACGACGTACACACAAAACGGTTCGGTAAATTGCATAAAGCTCTGCAGTAAAAATTGAAGTGCTACTTGGAAAACCGAATGTATGTGGTTCGGTTCCATAAACATAAGCACATCCAATACCGTTGGTGCTCTTTGACCCACCAATGTAAATACATGGGCGGTCAGTGTAGTCTGACAAAAATTCTAAAAAACACGCGCGGATACTTAAATAGGCATCGTGGATTTCCGGTGTACGGTCATCCCAAGATTTACACGGGGCGTGCCAGATATCCAAGGAGGGTAAAGCTTCTCGCCCTTGGCGAACATCCTAGGCAGTTCCATTTCATGCTTCTCTAAAAGATTTTGGAAACGAAATCCCTTAGGATTAGGATTAAGGGTGCTATTCCTATACCGTTCTCTTAGCGTGATGGTGTAAAAAGAAGCGAATGTTGGGTGCTTAGGTATACATCTAAGCGCACAACCATAATTTACCAAGAGAATCTCACGCCGATATTCCAGAGGAGGTCCTGTGGACTCGGCGTAAAGGCTCACCACTGGGCTTGTTGGAAAAGCTCCTATTGCAATGCGGATGCCCCTATTGCGGACCGTGTCTAATTTTCTCAGCATAGATGTTGGTGCTTACGAATAAACAATACACGCATAGTCTAGTTTGGATCGGATCAGTGCGCGATACATTCGCAACAAAATTGTTAGATTCGCTCCCCACGATTTGCCATTTAGTACTCTCATGATATTTAGGGAACGGTCACATCGTGCTGTGCAATATGCGACGAGCAACTAAGCTTCCTGTCCAAGATCAAACCCAGGAAGCGCGTGTCATCTGCGAAGGGAAGTAAATCAGTTGAAAAATGGAAGCCGTTTTGAGCTCCATTCTCTAAGGTGGCCCAAACATTGCTGCAGTCGCCGTTGTACGAACGCCGTGCGCTGAGAGGTGCAATAGATAACGAAGTCGTCTACGAATAGGCATGACGAAACTCCAGGTGGAACACATTTCCAGATGGAGTTAATTGCTATAGCAAAGAGCGTGACACTTAGTACCGAACCCTGAGGTTTGTTCTCCTACTGAACAAAATAATTAGAAAAAAACCGAGCCGACCCTTATTCGGGAAAAGCCGTCCGTCAAAAACTCCTGAATGAACAGCGGTAGACGTCCACGTATGTTCCAGGTACACAGGAAACGTGGAATCCTTGCTCGCCAGCACGTATCACAAGCCTTCTCGAGATCGAAAGCTATACCAACGGTTTGACAGTTCTTCATAAATCCGTCCATTATCTGTGTCGATATTGGCACAAGATGGTCTACAGTTGAACGGCGTCGTCTAAAACCACACTGGATGTTTGTTAGTACTTCTAACCACCAGATTTTCTAATCGCCATACCAATCGTCCATTTATCATGTGTTCCATCACCTTGCAAACGCAACTGGTGAGGAAAATATGACGATAGCTGGAGGGTAGATAACGGTCCTTACCAGCCTTCAAGATGGGAATAACGGTGGCCTCCCGCCAATTATACTGTCAACACGTACACGATTATAGACCTCGAACAGGAATGCCTTACCCTTCAGGAGAGAGCTGTAGTAGCATTTGTACATGAATACCGTCCGGTCCTGGTGTTGATAATCGCGAAGATTTAAGAGAATGTTGTAGCTCCACCATGGTGAAACGGCGATTGTAATCTTCTACATTTCTCGACTGAAACGCGAAGCCTTGAGATTCCACCAGAGTTTTAATTGGTAGGAACTCAGGGGAGTAGTTTTTCGAGATAGACACTTGAGCGAAAGCACTGCCAAAAGTGTTCGCAACCTTAAATGGATCAACAACAGCTCCTGTGGTTGTTTTTAGTCCCGCAATTGGTATATGGATCGATCGACCTGCAACACGCCTTAACCTATCCCACACAACCGAGGAAGGTGTGTGTCGCTTAAATGAAGCTACAAATTTTCCCCATGATGACTTCTTGCTACCCTTAATTACTTGTCTGGACCTGGCGTGCATTTTGTTGTATTCGATTAGGTTATCCAATGTAGGGTGACGTTGGAAAACCCTAAGAGCACGCCTTCGAGCACGAATGGCATTCCGACGTTCTTCCGTGCGCCAGGGGACGAAAAATCGACGGAGGTGTGAATTCGACCGCGGAATTGATTGTTCAGCAGCAGAGAATCGTCTCCACGAGATGCTACGCCAAATCATTCAGTGAGTCGTGCTCGTTGTACGTAAAAACAATCAACTGAGTGTAAAGGTTCCAATTGGCATGGTCCAAACGCCATCTGGGCATACGTGTGGAACATGTATATTGCGTTGAGAGACTAATAAGGCATGGGAAGTGGTCACTAGAGTGTAAATTAGAGATGACATTCCATTGTAAGGAGACTACCAACTGAGGTGCGAGAAACTATTGTAAGAGTCAGAAATGAATGTAGGCTCTGGAGTGTTGAGGAGAGCTAGGTTGTAACTGTCCAGAAAATCAGCGAGGTTGTTGTCTCTCGCACAAGCGCGACTTGAGCCCCACAGTGGGTGTACAAGAAATAGCGTGAAGCACCTATCATAAAAAAATGAGCAGGCACTCAACGTCTTGTAGCTCGTTACCGTATTAAACTCATGCCGAAGCCAAATTCTTGACCTGCCTTCCGTAAGGATTGGATATATTTTGGTTTAATGACCTTTGCTATCTCATTAAACACACGCTGTATGTCCTTCCGGGTTGAGTTGGATCCAAACAATGTAGGTAGCATCACTCCGCGCTTGACGTTTAGTGAACGCATACAGCTGCTCAACTGTTTAGTCTTCAGAACTCAATAACAGTCGTTGTTATCTCCCATTACTTCATTAACCACTTGCTATCCTTCAGTGTAACAATACTGAGTTTTAAAGAAGTATATATGCCTATACTTGTTCAAATAAATATACTAATTTTAAAATCTGATATGTTGCACTCACATGACTTTCTCTATTCTTGCATATACTGTCCCTACGAATGCTTAGTCCTTTATCTACTTCATCTTAATCGAACTAAACATTTATAGCTATTATTTTATTGCTAATTTTCTTGTAGGTCCAAGGGGAATTGGGAATTAAGTAGGCTTTAATCCATCTATTTACGTGGTCGGTATGTGATGCTTTGAAATTCCATTCTCTCTGCACGACCAAATAAGATTTCCTATTTGGGAAAAGAAGTAGATTTATAGCTCAATAATACGCAGATTTAGAGGAATATGTTATGCAGTCGGTTAGAGTATTCGTCAGTTAAGTACAATATATTAAAGAAGCAAGAAATCAAGTCCTAATGGTTCTTTTTTCTTGATCTCCAATATTTTTCTTTCATTAAAAAATAAAAATTCTGGTAAATAAGGAATACCGCCGAAAAGGCTTACTCCAAAAAAGAAAAAAAGTTTTTGATATAAACTGTGGTTTAAGAGGATCTACATTTTTTATGTAGTACGACTGTCTATCTCTTATGGTTTATCAGTTACGCATAAGTCATCCAGAATCAAGAGGACTTCTGAGGTATTTCCCTATCTAAGCGACTTTTCATTTTTGAGTTATGCAGACGCACGCACACACTTTAGATTCAAGGACCCTCTAAACGTTCATTTACGGTGAAATCTCAATACAGAATTTATTTTGGTGGAATGCAATACTTCCTCTACTTACTATTCGTAGTAGAGAAGCTAAAAATGGGTAAAAATGTTATGGAATATATAACTATAAAAACGTACATCTTAATTCGGGTCCTCATTAACAGCGCCAAACTCAACTCGAAATCAGAAGCGATGATATCACTTCCAGATGTCTTACCGGTTTACAACCAGCCTGTCTACAGCTTGGTCATAAAAGATTCACAGACCCACCAGTAGCTTCAGAAGATAAGGGTATCACAATACTCAAACGAATAGTTGAATAGATTCATAGCTATTGCTTTTTTAACCACTTTTTATTGGCTTTCCCCCTCAGAATTGCTGTGCAGTCAGCCATGATTGCAGCATGAAGAATAAGTACAACTTTCGTGCGACCGTTGCTTCCCTCCAGTAAAGAATGCGAAGAAACCGATGGGTGCATACAAGTTTGATCCCCTCAGACGCACAACTGAAACGAACAGTACTAGTACGGGCTCCAGAATGGTACAGTATTAATTCGGTCCGAGCTATGCAGGTATACGTGGGTTTTCTTGGTGGCAATTCGAATTTGCTTTCATTTCATTTCAGTCACTTGTAAACGTTCAACTATGGCAGAACAAGAAGAAAGTGTTGTGTACAGTGAGAAAGCAAGCCCAATGTATGTTATACATGGTTTTAAGTTTACCTTCCATTAACACCTAGCAAGGGACTTTCAGAGATGGCGTTGTATATTACGATCCTGCAAAGCTTTTATCAAAATTAACCAGAAATATGAAATTGCTGAAACACACAAATTGCATAATCTTGATGTAAAGGATGCAACAATCTCGAACAGGCAAGTGCTTTGTAATAACTTAAAAGAAAAGAAAAGCATAGTTGTGAGTGACCTTCTCAGCTGTTAATTCTGAACTGAATAGAAACCATGTACCTGATTTAAAGAAATTTGATATCCAATTATCAGGAAAAATAAGCATGATGCTCGAAAAAAATTGTTACCAAAAGTTCCCAACAATCTTGCTGAAGTTCATTGTGCCTTGCAATAGATCAGGCATGTCAAACGTCACTCCGAGGGTGTGAAGAGAGGGGTCTACCCCTCCTTAACTGCAGTAGCGCGCACTAGTAGAACCGGTTTTCGCTTTGTTTTTCCCGTTCTCCGATTTGATCATCACGGAGGGAGGGGAAATAGGGGAAAATTTTTCACGCCTGGTGAGTGCTGTTTGACACCCCTGCAATAGATGGTCATTGAAAGTAATCTAAATGAAATGACATAGTTGACAGTCTACGTATAGGGATGGATTGAGTAGTTCCTAGTAACTTCAAGATGTTTCGACAGCGATTTACACTCTACGATGTAGATACCCTTAAGCAGGAGCCAAACAATTTTGTAGTTTGCAGGCTCTGACTTATGACGGTCCTGAGCCTGCGTGTAATGGGAGGGAAAATATTGATATCAGTAAGATGTCGATAAGGACAGAATTAGTATTCTTTACTTCTATACTGGAACCGAACTAGTAAACACAGATAGTGATGACTGTCTGGCCATAATAAATAGAAACTAACTATATAGTTAACCTTCCATTAAATATTATTAAATAATAGCATTGACTATTTAAGAGGTGGAATCAGGACTGAAAAATGCGATGCCAACAGTAAGCTTGTTGGCATAACTAAATAATAATTATCCTTGACTCTGTTTATCCCTTTTATTTGAAGCACAAAAAGGTTGTCAGTATTTATAATGCAGTAATGAGCTATTTTCATTCGCTTGATGTTTGTTCTGAGGTAATGTCACGTGCGTCAGCACTCTTTCTTGGGCTGTTACTTACAGCAGATACTCCCTCCTGAAAGGTGCTATTTGATAATATGAGAGTATCATCTGAAAAAACAAAGGGCAATTCCATGTATATCGGTGAGCCCTTAACGAAACAATATTTCAATCTGGATTTCTCCTATAATGAGTTGCTGTTTTGTGGACATTCTGGTGGCCTTTTTCATCGCAGGTATAAAGAGGAATTGTATTTACATACTTTTAGATGTACACAGGGGGCGGAAAGAAATAGCGGTCTGTGCTTTGTGTACTCGAATGTAATTCTCGACAAGACTTCAAAGTAAAGCTGATGCAGGTAGTTAGTGACGGATTTGGGAGCGAACAGGTGGATCGAAATGTTTGATTTTGGCTGACATCTGCATGTTAGTAGAATTCCATTGCTCCGAGCATTTTAGTGGTACAGATATTTCTATCCGTTGGTCCTCTTTACCGAGTGGCCTATCTTTCTCTTTGAAGTTACCTGTCAGGCCATTTGTGTTCCTGTTTGCATTGTTTGAATTATCCACATGACCCTCACGCTTGTATTCTTCCAAAAGAGTACATGTCGCATAACTCTGACCACTTTCCCTTAACTCTGTTAACATCTGTAGAAGATCAATTAAAGCTTTTTAGAGATAGCAGAATTCCAATTAAACAAACGACCGTTAAAACAGCAAAAGGATCTGATACTCTTTTAACTGATGGTGGGCCTATCAGCATGTAAGCACCAGGGAGGAATTATATAAATGAACTTTTCATTGGATGAGAAATATTAGAGGTTTTGTATCTTCTGATTTTGAAAATTATTCTCATATGGCAGAACATTGTTTAAACCAGAAGAAATATGGTTTGAAAACTAGTTGATTTGCATACAGATTTGCAGTAAGGTGTAGATGGCAAAATGATGGTACCAATAAGCGGTATTTTCACTTGAGAATTCGTACCATATGCTTTACATTCACCTAAACTTCTTTACCCATTTTCCAAAGACTATTCTCACAAAATAATATTTTCTACAATCTACTTTATGTTATTGGAGATAACCTTTTGTAAAATTCTTATATTTCAAATTTTCTTTGCAATTATGTATGACTCCTTACTTTCTTTTGTATCGTTGTATGTTCTTTTGTGGCGTAATAACACTGGTCAACAATGAAAATGTTTCGGGCTCAAAAGTAGGTCTTTCATATGTATTTCCATCTGCTCAATTAAAAAGTCACCATAAAATGACAGATTAGCTCTTGCTTTGGAGATAAAGTGGCATTTCATTTTTATAGTCACCATTTTCAATTTGGGGGAACTTTTGTTTTAGGAGTTGGCACACTTGTCAAATAAAACGCAAATGAGCTGTTTGTAAGTCATAAACATACTAAATGCTGTTGTTGTGACTGTGAGTTTCATATAGTTTCTACAGTAACTATGCTGTTCCCGGTTCTAACTCAGTCGAGTGAATGGGTAAGTGAGTGAGTGAGTGGGTGAGTGAGTGAGTGAATGAGTGCAGCTAGGTCATTCGGGCCCTAAGTCATATTTAAGTGCTAAAACGCTCACAAGGTGATCTGGTGAAAAGGAGAAAGCTAAAACTCGAGATTAAAATAGTCGACAGTTAAAAATATTAAAACGAAAAGTGAATGTTAAAACAGTTAAAGTTAAAATGCGAATGCTAAACCAGTAAGGGTTAAAACGCTAGCAGCAAACGGTAAAAACAACACAAACCAGAGGTCGTATTCTGACACCGTAAAAACAAACTCCAAGGAATAAAACACAAGTTAAACTTGTTTCCCGAAATCAATTGCAGCGACGAACTGCAGCACCGTATTGTTAGCGATCGAAAAGCACAATGACTTATACACAATGACAAGTCTTAATCTTAATCTTTATATAACTTTGATCCTCTTTATATAAATTACCTTTTGATTTCCTGTGATTTATAACGCTCTGGAATTACAGATACACCGGATATATTAAAATTTACTTTCTTCTTGCAGATTCAGATACACTATAGTTTTTTCGCGCCTTTTCGAAGCGTTGTCTGCATTAAAAGACTATCGTCTTATCAGCCTCTATATTTTAGATTTTTATGAGGGAATACAAAGGAAAAAGTCTCCACTTGTGGCTAAAAGGAAAACAAACCAGAAGACTTAAGTAACAGTGGTCTTTTATAAGTAGATACGTATATGATGGCTTGGAAATTCCACTACTTTTATGACCAAAAGAGAGGGAAAAAAAAGTAATTTCAGCCCACCTCTGCGGTGGGGGGGGGGGGGGGGGTAGCGTGTCTGTGTCACATTCAAGAGGTCCCGAGTTCGAATCATGGATAGGGTGGGTTACGTGGATAGTGTTTTTCCCTGGGGTTTCCCTTATCCTGAAAGATGAATGTTGGGTAACTCTAAACTCTATGGACCCTCGTGCTCATTTGAGCATCATTTCACCCATTTCATTCTTCGTCCGATATGACCCAACCAACTAAAATCTGACAATTTCAAATCGATCAGATAGTGACCAGCAAGGGTGTGCTACTCCTTCTGGTAAATAATTACACCAATAACCACATCAAAGGTTACAAAATGACGTAGAAACGAAATATATGTTTACGCTCTCGACCGTATTGGCTAAAAGAGAAAGAAGTAGAATAGGTGCATTCAGTTTGTCATACACACTTCTTATCATGTTTGATAATCATACCTTAGTACAGAACACACCTTAGAAGGAACTAAAATCGAAAGGGAAAACTTGATGAACGCACTGATATAGGTGAAGCTCACGTCTCAGAAGACTCCAAAATCCGCCGAAGATTTTCTTTGGCCCTCTTTGTACCTATGTTAATATACATATGTATACATTAATATAACTTGACATGGGCTTCCTTTTTAGGTTTCTATATTTCAGTCTTGATGTGGAGATAATAACTTCCTTCGGCTAGCGTTGGTATAGGTACATATATTATGTAGGTAATTAAGCTGGGAACTACTCTCAGGATAAAGAGAAAATAAGAAGAATTTCATTTCTCCTTCAATGCTCTCTTTATTGTGTAGATCCACACAAAATACTGTAAAATGTTCGTTCCTCACTCCCGTCACAAGATTTCCTTTATCCCACACTCAATATAAGGCACTGAAAAGGAAAACTGATTTAACACTATCTTGCTTTCGCTGTTGAACAGAATACATACGCTTCGTACTTGCAGTCCTTACCAGTTTTTAAGAGTGGTTTATTACTCTTTCACTTCTCCTGTCTCTGTTTCTTTATTATTCTGTCACACACGTTTTCTTTATTACTTTTGTACGGCTCACCTCTTAATTCAAATTCTAAATTTTCTTAGCAAAGATTCTTTTTTTCCTTGACAAGGAAACTGCGATTTTGCTGTTTCTCGAAACGACACGATCTGCTTGTCATAGGGCAAGCTCCCAGTCTAGACTAATTTTGTTACACGATTCTTTGTAATCTAGTTTTGCTTGGCTGGGTATTTCAACCTCAACATACATTAACGTGAAGTAGATAAAAAGAATGAGCATTTGTAAGAATATTTTACAAGAATGAGTAGAGAAAGTCATGCGAGTGCAACACACTAGATTTTTTATTTAGGAGCCTCAATATCTGTATTTTCGTAGAAATCTCAATGTCGAATTTTTGGATGGAATGCGTACAACATTTCCTGGACTTTTATGAGAACAGTACAGAAATTAAACATGCTTTACACTTTGAGTTTACACATTTGGAAAACACCTGACTTTCAGTTTCTATTCAAGTGAAATACTAAAAGGAAATGTTTAAAGGGAACGAAGCATAAAATTTCAATCCAACTCCACTCGAACCACAACCCTTCACCTCAAACTATTTCAAAAAGCACATGAAAACTTTTATCCATGCATTGCTGGTGATTCTGAGATCTGCTGTGCGAGTTTTTCACTCTAGTAAGTTACAGTGCAGTGTTAACAACCTAACATGAACATTACAGCTTTTCCCGCTGGGCACGAGGAAATTCCATTTGACCGCATTCCGACAAAGCGCTCTCTCTGGACGTTAGCGAAATCCAACAGCTGACCTCATTTGCAAAGGATTAGCTTTGAAGCGCTATTCTTGCGTCTCTACGTTGGATATCCATGCGTAGCATCCCTTTTACAAAGAAAGGACCATTCATTTTCTTTACGTCATTTACTGGATTTGTTTTCTTGGCTATTGGACAAGCACATGCTGCTGGGTTGGCTATAATTAACTCTAGTACGTCGCCAGAGAAGTGATGACCATTCATTTCACAGTGATGCAATCACTGATGTTCTAAGACGAATATCCACGTTATGGTATTGCAAGTCCCTGTGGCAGAAACTGGAAGCATGGCGATTTCTCCAGGGAACGACTCTTTGCCTCTACTCATTACAGAGGACTTTGTTCGAATTCCCAGCGCAGCGAAAGTAAAGTTGGGCTTTAATTTACTTCAAAGGCAGGCTACTGAGAAATTGCTGACTGTTACATGTGTCATGGTTTCCATCTCAAAGCGGTTCGTAACGATATACCTACCTACATATCCACCTGGAATTAATAAATTATTGCATAGCTAGCTCATCTTCTCTGCTCATTGTATTGAGCATTAGACCCCAGTACGGCAATCAAACAATTCTAACTGCCTAGGTAGCAAATAGTAGAAGTCTAGTTCTTACGAGCTAGCACTCTCATGTCGGTAGTGAGAAATATTACTTTGTCTTTAAAGTCAAATAAGGCTTGAAAAACCTGACATGTCACATTTACATGGCCTTCTCTGCTCACTCCTCTATGCTTTACTCATTTCCTAACAAAAGATCCTGTTTATTATTTTCCTTTAATTTCAACATCGTGCCCCATTACATTACCTAATATTTTACGGATTCATTCTGTAACATAAATATTTAGTTAAGGAAGATATGGGATATATGATTATAAAATTACTAAAAGATCACCATAAATGGGAACTAAACCTCAACATATATTTGGTATTCGAGACACAAAGGTGAGTTGGGAACGGAAGGAAGAAAATGCAGCAATGATGTAGAATACTTGGGGGTTAAAATAAACAATGGAAAATATGATACAGAGATCAAACACACAAATAATAAAGAGAAATATGCAATTTTAGCACTAAATGGAATTTTATGGGACTAAAATATTAGCAACAACAGCCATATTTATAATAGTATTGTTAAAAGTATAAGTTACGGCGCTGATATATGATCACTTTTGGATGAGAGTGCATTCAAAAAATTGAAACGTTATGCGCATATAACAAGAATGCCGAAAACTGTATTGGAATGGGTACCACCAGAAAATAGGAAAAGAGGACGACTATCAACAACTTTGAAGGATGTCAATAAGGAGATTGAATGTTTTGAAAGATGAACACTGCAACAACACAGAAGAATGGAGAAGGAATATCGGAAGATGTGTTGCGCATTAAAACCCGATTAAATAATAATAATAATAATAATAATAATAATAATAATAATAATAATAATAATAATAATAATAATAATAATAATAATAATAATAATAATAATAATAATAATAATAATAATAATAATAATAATAATAATAATAATAATAATAGTAACAGTAACAATAACAATAACAATAACAATGGTAATGGTAATAACAATAACAACAACAACAATAATAATAATAATAATAATAATAATAATAATAATAATAATAATAATAATAATAATAATAATAATAATAATAATAATAATAATAATAATAATAATAATAATAATAATAATAATAATAATAATAATAATAATAATAATAATAATAATAATAATAATAATAATAATAATAATAATAATAATAATAATAATAATAATAATAATAATAATAATAATAATAATAATGTAGTTTATTGGCCACTTTCTGCCACATACGATTTCCAATTTAAAAATACAATGTAGTTGACTGAGCTTTGGGAACATCCACAGAAGGTGATCTATGGTTTGATCTCCATAATTACACAGACATTCTGGAGTATCTATAATTTTAAACTTGTGGCAATAGTTTCTAGTTTTTGTGTGTCCAGTTACTATTGCAGTGAAGTTTGCTGCTAAAGCGGTGTTATCTTCAATCTATCTTGGACTGATGGAAAGAAGTTCGTGATAATAACTGCTCCTTTGGATGAATTTGACCATTCCTTTGCCACTTTATAATACTTTTCCTACTTTTTTGTTCTTTTGCTTTTAATGCACATTTTGGGATCTGTTGTAAATTGTTGCATCAGTCCTTTTGGTTCCTTCTTTGGGCAATTAGTCGGCCAGCTCGTTTCCTTGTAGACCAATATGGGCCTCTATCATTGGATATGAATAACTCATTCTTGACTCATTAGTTGTTTGACTTCCTTCTGACCTCTTTTATTGTGTAACTGTGCTTGTCATTGTTTCCCAATAGATCCAGTGTCACTCCGCTATCACTGCACATAACCATTTTATTTATAACCATATTTATTTCTTATTAATGCAAATAAACCTCTTGTATTGTGTAACCATGCGTGTCATTGTTTCCCAATAGAGCAAATCACTTGGCACTATCAGTGTTATAACCATATTTATTTCTTGTTAATCCAGTTAAACTTTCAATTCACATTTACACATTTCCTTTCAGGATACAATAGGCAAAGCTATAGTCAGATTTTTAAAGCGCATGTTACTGTATGATGACTTTGAAACTCCATGATGTTTTCATAATCACGATAAACAAAGGAATAGAGACCTCCTATATAAGGTTGTTTTTATTATCGTCCTCCAAAGAAGTGCCATATCGGACGGTGAATGAATGAAATGGGTGAAATGACGCTCAAATGAGCCCGAGGTCCATAGAGCTTTATGTTATCTGATAAGGTTAAGGGCAACCTCGGTAAAAAACCTTATCCGGATAACTCGCCCAAAGCTAGATTCAAACTCGTGACCTCTTGGACGGGAGGCAGATACATTGCCACCACACTACACAGACGGGATGCTCCTATATGAGTTTTCAAAATTCAAAAGAATAACAAGGAACATCTCGTAAAAGATTAATTCCGCACAGAAAGATTTGTTTGATGTCAATTGTGTTGTAATACTCGCATTTACATGTGTTGTGTAAGTTCTGCCTATCTCTCAGGATTAACCACAATACAATAGTTATTTGTGATACAAGGGTTAAAAGGAACATTTTATTTTGTGAGTGGGTGTGATTCTGAAACGAGGCAGCAGTCGGAGTTGAGGAAACCTGCGAACAAAATAAAATTCTTTTAACCCGTGCATCATACACTATTTTTAGACAATGCTGAATATTTATACATATATTATGGATTATATACAAATATATGCTATTGTTTTACCTTTTTCAATGATATGATGGTCAACGGGCTATGATTGCCTTGCTTTAGGTGTTGACAACAAGACTTACAAAACCACAACATTCTACATAAGTGAGGCAGTGGAAAAAATAAAACGATGTTGTATGTAATATCGAATTGGTGTTTTGATTTTTTGGGTAACAATTCTATTTTCAGTCTCTCCGCTGCTTGTAAAATTTCAATAAGTTCAGCACAGTCCATTTTCACATTCAAATGATTCGCCATTTTATATAAGCATTGTATAACCGAGAATCGTGTCCTGCTTGAATAAGGTCATAGTCACATTTTGTATGAAAGCAAAGTTGGCCTTATCAGAGTGTTAAAACTTTTGAAGCACTGAGTGTTAGAATTTTATATTTTTAACACTGTCGTGAACTGCTGTCTAAAAGTCTAAAAAGTCATTCAGAACGAGGACTTTGCTGGCTATTCACACAAAATTCAATATATACATTTCAGCCTTGATGCTCATATTAAATACATGGTATTTTAATCAAATCTTTGGATATATTTTTGAGAAATTATAAAAAATAACGAAAGTTTTTCCACAGACAGGGTAATTTGGAGAATGGGAACTTTCCTGAAAATCTTTGTGCCTCATCCTTGACAGACGGTGAACCTAATATTTAAGTTTAGATCTAACCAACTTTTTATTGTTGACTTATGCTGCACACAAACATGCCTGTTTTTTTCTAAACATGTTTGTCTTTTACTCATTTAAATAGTGTAATTCCGATGAAATTGTCGTACAATTTTTGGTGGAGTACAATAACTCCTGCTATACTATACTTCCTACTATAGGTATGAGATATAGATAAAATCTGATGTGTAAGCTCACATTTCTTTTTTCGCTCTTATACAAATTTTTTTCAAAACACTTATTCTTCTATTCAATTCATGTTAATCGATATAGACGGTTGTAGAGATAGCCTTATTCCATATTTTATTACAGCTACAATGCCAATGGGAAAATACAGTACCTAGGTTTAAGCCAGAGGCAAATCTTTTAAGAGCTGATCGTTATGTAATGCTTTGTCATTCCGTTCTCTCGACATGTCCAGGACATAAAAAAGATAACGACTTGCCATTTGAGAAAAGCACAAGTACTGGAAAAGTCAAACAAATAACAAGAAATAAAAATACAGAAATACATAAATTGTGCATTTTAAGAACACCTACATTTTTATGCACTAAGAGCTTGTCTATCTCTTGTGGTTTGCTAATTATGCTAAAGCCTTTCAGAATGAAAAGGGCTGCAGTTGCAATTCCCAGAAAATCCAAGATATACATTTCATTTTTCACTAAAATATCTTCAACATTTGGAATTTTAACTTAATTGTTAGTCATTTTTAGGAAATCAAAAATTTCTGAACTTTTCCATATAAACCGTAGTCTGGGGTAGGGAGATTTTCTTAAAAATGTTCGTGTCACATCCATAGCAAATGCTGAACTTTAATGTCAAGTTTTGTATTTAACGGACTTTTCGTTTGAGTCATGCTGTTCATGGAGATGCACGCACAAATACAAAGAATTTCTTCTAAAAATGCTTTTTAGGATTCAGCAAGTCTCAGATTATATTTTCGGTGAAATCGCGGTGTCGAATTTTTGGGTGGAATACAATACTTCCCCTACTTTACTATTCGTAGTACAGAAAGTAGAAGTTCGTTCATTATGACATAGCACTTGGAAGTGTTTTAATGTCACCATAGCGGATGGTGTTTTTGCTAGTTCTATATTTTTTTAGAAACTATTTGAGTGAAGCGGTGTGTTAAATTGTACTGATAACAATTTTGTTGTGGGTTCTTTAACCTGGTAAAACGCTGATCATAAATTTCCGAACCAACTAACCCAAATTTAAAACATCCGCTAAGGTGTTTACTTTAAATTGAGTTTGTTTGCTAACTTTAGTTTTCCGAAGTTGTGGGAGCGGAAATCCGTCCAATTAGCGCATAAAAAATGCAGCATGTAGGGAGGGCTGTGTTGGCGGAGCAAGTCTTCATTATCCCGGAGAGTTAGTTACATTTGCTTCTAAGTGGTCTACTATCTCTCACAGTTTAGACTGAGGAAATGCAGTACAATAACATTACGATCCCTCCTAACCTAATTATGTGTTACTGATGCACCTAATATACACGCGCTAATTGGCAAAGCTAGCGTCTACCGCTAGCGTTTTCGTTCTAACTAGTAGGGATCTAGCCTGATTGATTTATAGGTACATATGTCCGTCTACTCTGTAGCTAAACGTTCTTCAAGATTAACCGGTGAATGTACATATATCCATAACGTAAATCTGCTGTTCGCAAATCCTGTTCCCTAGAATTATTGGGTTTTTAATGGAATGACAATCCTTAGAAGCCTAGTTACACGAAGAACTTAAACATGTAATCCGCTACATTCATATGCTTTTTACTTCTTCTACTAGGTATAGTAAGTAGGGGAAACATTGTATTCGACCCAAAATTTTGATGTGAAAATCTCAGCGGAAATATATGCTTCGAGGCCCCCTGAATCCAAAAATGGCATTTTTACTTTCTCTACTGGTAAGTTGCGGAAGTATTGTATTCCACCCAAAAATTCGATGTCGAGATTTCAACGGAAATATATGTTTTGAGGCCCCCTGAGTCCAAAAAAAGCATTTTTAGAAAAAGGTCCGTGTGTGTGTCTGTTTGTGAGTCTGAGGACAGCATAACTCAAAAAACGAAAACTGGGTTAAAAACCAAAGTTGGTATTTAAGTTTAACGTCTTTGAAGGATGCGACACGAAGATTTTGAAGAAAATAGCCCCACCCTAAACTACCCTTTACATACATGGACAAATTTTCGAAAATTTTGATTTTCTTGAAAATGGCTCTAACGATTTTGATTAAAATGTCATATGTTTGAGATATTTTTATGGCAAATGAAATGTATATCTTGAATTTTCTGGCTATAGCCCCTGTAGTCGTATTTACTCTGGACGACTTTTGCATAACTGGTAAATCGTTAGAGATAGACCAAATCATACAATACAAAAAATGTAGATCTTGCTAAAATACACAATTTGTCTCAATAAATTTTCTTGTGGGGTGAACCATTTCGGAGATATTCCTTGTTATGTGTGCGAGTTTCGGAAAACCTAAAAACTTTCGTGAAACGGAACATCGTTGTTCATTTTTTTATATGTTAAGTGTGCAAAGAGAACGGAATCTGGAAGCTTAAAAGATTTGACTATCGCACAAAGCCTACTGTATTCTAATATTCCCCTTGCACCTACAAAGAAATAAGCAATAAGATAATTTGTACAAATGTTTATCTTAACAAACAAGAAGAAGATATAGGAATAAGAGTTTGTAAAAATGGTTAGTACAAAGTAGAGGAGGTCATGTGAGTGCAACACATCAGATTTTTATAAAAAGGTCCGTGTGTGTGTCTGTATGTCAGTCTGTGGACAGCACAACTCAAAAATGAAAAGTCCGTTAAAAACCAAAGTTGGTATTTCAGTTTAATGTCTTTGAAGGATGCGACACGAAGATTTTGAAGAAAATAGCCCCACCCTAAACTACCCTTTACATGGAAGATTTTCAAAAACTCTGATTTTCTCAAAACTGGTTCCAATGATTTTGATTAAAATCCCATATGTTTAAGATA
Organism: Tenodera sinensis; assembly: GCA_030765045.1. Taxonomy (NCBI): domain Eukaryota; kingdom Metazoa; phylum Arthropoda; class Insecta; order Mantodea; family Mantidae; genus Tenodera; species Tenodera sinensis. The sequence goes on along the minus strand of CM060969.1, from coordinate 69,409,577 downwards.
TTTTATGCCAAATGAAATGTATCTTTCAAATTTTCTTGTTATAGCCTATGTAGTTCTGTGTACTCTTAATGAATGGTAAACCGTAAGAGATAGACCCAATTTTAGTATACAAAAATGTAGTTATCGTTAAAACACACAAGTTATGTCCAAATGCATTTTTTGTAGAGTGAACCATTTCGGAGATAGGTATTCCTTTTTATTTTTGTTAGTTTTGGAATACTTAAACTTTTCGCAATGGAGGTCGTTATTCACTTTATCTTTTGGCAGTGCAAAGAGATCGAAATGTCAAAGCCTTCATATAGCGGTCTATCTTCCAAAGACTACTATAGTCCTATATTCCCCTTTCACAAGGAAATCAGCAGTAATTTCTGAAAATGTTTATCTCGTCTAACATAAAGATAGAGGAAGAGTTTGTTCGCACAAGAGTAGAGGAAGCTATGTGAGTGCAACACATCACATTTTTCCTACTACCGTTTATTTGCATACTTCTACAACCGAGCGAAAACAAATGTTTACGCAATCCTAACATTGAAATCGTGAAATTATCCTATTTCCGGTACTAGTGCCAGAAAATGAATAATTATCATGGACACAAGACAGCAATGATTTCGTCACAGTCACAGCATTTTTTGTTTCTCTATCCATACAACTTTTAATATTCCTTTTTGTAAATATCATATGATATTTCTGGAATTAATGAACTCTCAACACTCTTTCTTTCGTTCAAAATATAGAGGTCAAACGGAATACAATCCCTACTTTCAATAGTTTTGTCATCACCTTCCATTTTCCTGTACAAGTGTTGAACATAAATATCTGCTTAGCAACCATATTACGTATTACGTCATACATCCCAAATGACCTCGTTGTCGTCGGGCCGTTAAAACTCCCCCCCCCCCCCCACGTCATACATTTTATACATTTGCAGTTAGCAAATTTGTTAATTATTTTTACATTTTTAATGCTAAAATTGCATAAAACGTTATATGTAATACGTGCATAAGCTTTTCATTGCGACACTTATAAAAATTATACATATACTCGCGTCACAGACATATTATACACTAGTTATTTAAATAACTATTGTTATTGTTATTTTATTGTTATTTAAATAACTATTGTTAATGGCGCTGTCAATTTTCAGGATCATATCAGTGCCGCCGGTGTGCTGGAATTTCAATTCGCAGTTCTTTTACATAGGCGGGCCGTGGCCGAGCGGTTAAACCGTTCGCCCACCATCTATGCGGCCCGGGTTCGATCCTAGGGACCCGCATGTAGTATTCATGGTGGACGAAGTGGCGTCTGGGTGGGTTTTCTCTGGGTTCTCCGGCTTTCCCCACCACTCATTCCACCAATACTCCATCATCTTTCCACCCAATCATCCATTTCATATCATCCTCTTCCTTGCTCCCATACCTGGTGCTTGGCTGACCACCCTCTCCCAGGTACATATTCGTCTGCTCCCTGACAGGTGTCACACCCTAGGTACAGGCTTATAAGTCCTAGGGGGTGTAAGTCCTACATAAGGGGAGAGTAATCAGGTAAAGAAACAAAGAGAGAGAAAGCTTTTTTTACATGTAAGTAGGTATGCTGATAGTGCTTCTGGCGCACCTAAAGACAACCACTCTTCAGCTGGATATGATCCCGCCACATTGGAACCAGTAGGCGACCACCTAACCAAGTAAGTCACCCAAATAAATCTATCAGCGACCTGGCTCCAAGGTAACGTGTTTAGATTCCCGTAGGCTATTCGCTGAGCTTGGATTCTTCATGATTTTTCCTGGCGGGTAGGCGAATACGGGTACGGTTTCTCATCTACTGCAACTTCCTATTCATCCTTTGCCTTTTCATTCCCTTTCTTTCTCAAGCGTCAGGTGTGCTAAGTTTTCGGCGTTAAGCACCGCCGAACAAATAGTGCTTAGCTCAAGTGAAGAGTATTTCGCATGAACTTGAGAGCTGTTTGGTTCGTGGCCCTCTCATCACTAAGCTGTGGGATGAGTCATCGAGCTAGAAACTGCTGAAGACTTGCGCTCGTCCTTGTGCCTTGTCTGCGGTGTGCGACTCGTAGCCTCATGTGAACTGACTTCATTTCATGCCTTCTTCCCAAGGGTGACAAGGTAGGTCACGGTGACAAGGTTCCCCTTCCATTGTATACCCTATATCTCTTCTGTACACCATTCTTACGTTAGGGTGTAGATAGAAAAGTCTACGTCCTGCTAATCGAGATAGGCGTTTGCGAAAATGGTTTTACTAGACATTTCGTTGTATGTACAGAGTGCAAGGAAAGAAATCAACATTGCCTTACTGCGGACACCTCATTCCTTACCGTTTGTAGGATACCTTATTATGTCATGCTTTTATTTTCTTGGTTGAGACTGTCACCGTATCACGCCTTGTTTTCTGTATCGAAACAATAGAGCATACCTATACTGGTGTTGTGAAGTCACTAGCTAATTATGAATAGGTGTAGCCACCTCCCTCAACTGGAAGGGAGGAGAGATAATGTGTCTTCTTTCAAACTGCTGGAGACCGATATCAGAAGACAGGACCTATAAATGCCTCTACAGACCAAAAAATTAGTTGTCTATTACGGTTTGTGTTCTGTATACAAGAGTTGAACTGGTGGTCAAATCTTTAAAAAAGCGAGTGTCTACTTTTGCACGACGGTGTCTCAAAGTTTAAAGTATTGGAAAACTTAAAGAAAAATAATGTGAATATTTAGGAATGTGTAATGCCGCAAAAAGTGTTTCATACGAATTTTGCGTTCTAACGAGATCTGTATTCTTGGTTAAGCTTTTTGTCTACATCCTATAGCTTACCAGTTATACAAAATGTATTCAGTAAGAAGACTTCACAGGCTCTTCACAGAAAATTCGTTATACTTTTTTTTATTAAATATGGAAGTACGAATAGTGAAGTATAAAGTAACCCCCGGCGCAACAGTCCTTTTCAGACCTAGAGGCCCACTACTGCATCTCCCATCTCTGTCCACCACAGGCGACATGAGTGGGGTGTAATACTGGAGATGGGACGTGGTGAGCGCTCTGGTTTCAACTGGCCGGTCAGGGGCCACTACTTCTCAATCAACTAGCTTCTAAATTGCCTCCTCAGAGACCTAACGAGACTGCATCCCGGACCAAGTCTCGCAGAGGGAGAAAATCCCCACGCCGGTGCCGGGAATCGAACCCGGGATTCCCGCTTTATAAGCAGCAGCGCCACCACTACGCTAAGGCGATGAAATAGTATAGTTTATTGAATTTTAATTAGAACGGTTATAGCTATTTTTGAGAAAATTAAAAAAGGATAACAAAAAACGAAAAATCTCCTATGTAAAAGATAGTTTGGGGATTTTTTTTAAAGTATTCATTAGGAATCCTGCTTAGAAGGTGGTGAACGCAAATACAAAATTTATTATTTACCTCAAATTTAGTTTTTGAGCTAGGTATGTGTTACACTCACACACACGCACACGATATATACAATTTTGATAGGATGAAATACTTCCTCTACTTACTATAGATAGAGTGGTAGATTAACCGATAAAGGATTCATATCTTTATCTTATCTTTTGTCGTTTATCAGTAATCTAATGATTATTGTGCAACCGTCACATGAATGTTTACCCTCGATCACTTATTTAGAAATTTTACAAGTTCATACGAAAACTCGTTTGTACGTTCTTAAATGGGCTTAAATGAGTCAGAAAAAGGCACGTAACACTATATTTCTTAAATAATATAAAGTTAAAATGAACGACAGCAAATATCTCTGAGATAGTTAATGCTACGTCAAAAAGCTTTTTACAGAAAATTCACAGTTCTTTTCCCTAAGTAATATGCAATATGCTGTTGGTGCTACAAATTAAAAAACCGTATCTGGGATAAATATTTTATAAATTACGTCTCCATAACAAAATTGTTCAGATATAAGGTATAAATATGATTTACAATTTCAAAGAGTTTTAAAACGCTGTTATTTAATTTAATCTTATTGAGATTCCTCTTGTAGCATTTTACAAATCACAAGCCTCCAAAATTAGTTTAAAGTCATGGAAACATTAAGCATTTTGGTGATTCCAGCCACTCTTGAATCGCTTTATGTACGTATGGGAGATTTGGGAACTTTTCAAGGCGATTTTGAACGGATTTAATCAGTTCCTTCCAGTGTGACATGCCAATTGCCAAATACTCCTTACCTTCACTAGCAGTTTAATTCCTTGTTCCTAAAATGTGACGTCATTGAGTACATTTTAGCAAAGGAGTTTGATCCATTTACCTGTAAAAAAGAAGAAAAAACAGACATTTTAATCCACTTATTCTATCAAACATCTCTGTTCCCCTCCTCTCTCTGTGTTTGTGTGTGTGTGCGTGTGTGCGTGTCTGTGTGTGTGTGTGTGTGTGTGTGTGTGTGTGTGTGTGTGTGTGTGTGTGTGTGTGTGTGTGTGTGTGTGTGTGTGTGTGAACAGTATAATTCAAACGAAAATTCAGTCAAATACCAAACATACTATTTAAATTCAATGCTTTCCAAAGATGCAGTACACTTATTTAAAAATAAACACATTTAAAACTAACCTTTACAATAAACCTTTTCGAAAATGTAGATTTTCTAAAAAATCTACCTATAATTTTCATTTAACTATCATAGCTATGCTTAAGATATTTTCATGATAAATGAAATCCATATCTTGAATTTTATGGGAATAACCTGATAAGTCCGCTTCATTCTGAATGACCCATGATTAACTGGTAAGGTCTAAGACAAATTAAATCTTAGCGCAGCAAACATTTACAGCAACACAATTTATGTCAAATAAAACTGTATGTGGAGTTAACCATTTCTGAAGCATTCCTCGATTTAATTTTGAACTCCTTATACTTTTTTCAAATGGGAAGTGGCTATTCGTTTCTTTCCTCCTGGCCATGTAATGGGAATGACATAGGGACCGACTCTTAACAGTTTTGACTTAGCCTATGTATTCTCTTCTTCTCTTTGTACCTACTAGGAAACGATAAAAACATTTCTCAGAATGTCTTGTCCATTAATACTAGGAAATAGAAGGGAACAATTTAAAAAATATTTTGAACAAGTTTTGCGTAGAGATTATTTTAGTCTTCCATAGTCTTTAACAGAAATGTTATTTCGGACGTCATTTACTTGTGGGACGGCGGGTGCGGCGGAAAACAAAGGACTGTTGGGGCTAAGCTACTTCACACCACATACCACGCCGGCGAGCAAACAAAGATCCCCAAGGTCAGGCTGCCTCGCGCGTCTGTTCTTCTCCAGAGTCTTCAAGAAATATCTGTCTACGTCATCGCCGGCGTGTTTAAAGAAGTTCATGAAAGGTCTGTGTGACGTCATCCCCTCTATATGAGGAGGTGAGGAAACAGCAAAATGGAGCGTCAGTTACATATATGAGTCCATCAATGTGTCAGTAAATGCGAGACAGCTGTGTGTGTGCGTGCGCGTGCGTGGTACATCGCGTCATAGTAAAGAAGATTAATTCCAACGATGCAATCACTCGAGGTTCGTTAAGTGTATTAGAGACAGAGAAAGTGAAGAAAGACAGTGAAAGAAGTGAGTGAAGGTTACGAGAAGTAAACAGCTGTGTTGTGATATCACGAAAGACCGTAGACTGTATTAACGACGAGAAGAAAGTTGTATATTTGTGCAAATGTTTAGAAGACAAAGTGGACTGGACTCAATCTTGTCGTTTTTGTCACAATATCGGCAATGGTGCTAATTCATGCACAGATGTCATTGGATTTCTTTGAGTTCTGTACATCAGGTCACATAACATTCAGATTCATACTTCCAGATTCTATGGAGGATAGGGAACAATCTTGACTAGAGAAAAAATCCCACCCCTCAGCTGGCAATTGAACCCAGGATCCGCCACACAGCAGGTAGGTGCACTACTAACTGGGGTACGGGCCAGTTCGTGAAAATGAATTGAAGTTAATGATATAAAAGTTAATTGGTTACTAACACAGGATTTGTCTTTCTGTGTCAGTTGTTTCACTCTTACAATGATGATGGTAACAATGCAACAGGCAACTCTAGAGTGTACTAACGCCTGTTTTTTATCCGAAAATTCGCTGCAGTAAATAATAGCCTTGCCTTTACGACGTGAATTGGTTCTACTCTGTGTTATTATAAATGTAATCGGAAATTTGCCAGCGCAGAGGCAGATTTAGAACGCTAAATGGAATGAGGTATGGGCTCTGCAATGTATCTTCATTCAGGAAAGCTTGGCAAAAAATACAAACTGATTCACAGTAGATTAAACAGTGTAATGCGGATAAAAAGGCAGAGAACCCCGAATGATGCATAATTTCCTAAGAACTGCTAACGGCATGTCCTGGAAAAGTTGATAATAATGGTGATGACGAATAATAATAATAATAATAATAATAATAATAATAATAATAATAATAATAATAATAATAATAATAATAATAATAATAATAATAATAATAATAATAATAATAATAATAATAATAATAATAATAATAATAATAATAATAATAATAATAATAATAATAATAACAATAATCAATTTTCTACCCTACAGTTCCGAATATTGTTATGAAATCAAATAAGGATTATTTTTAAAAAATTTAAATGATTTTATTGTTTTCCAAAATATTATGCTTTAACATCAATTCATGTTTGCATTCATGAAACCCCTTAATGTATACAATTTATGTCAAATACGTATTTTTGATTAACCGATATATTCGTTCATATAAGCCATCATGTAGTGACCCTCGTGTTTTAAAAATTAAACCGTCTCTTTAGCGTACTATATCTTTATATCTATAATAAATACGTAAATATGTGTTAAAGTTTATCCAGATTATAAAGTAGTACTTACAAGAACAAGGACTTTGACATGCGAATGCAACACATCAGATTCTTCATCTATTCTTTTTTAAATATAAGTCTTTGTGAAAAGTGAGTGTGTGAGTGTGTTGTGTTTAACTACCCATCGACAACTAGGTTATTAGGGCCCGGAGTCCAAATCTAAAATCACTAAAGCTCAAATATTAAAATCTCACCTTTAAAAAGCTAAAAAGTGAAAGTTAAAATAGATAAAAACAGGGAAATTCAGCTATTAAAACTTCATAATGAAGAAACTATAAAGTAAAACTTAAAATTGCTAAAAGTTAAAACAGATAAAATGGGAGAATTAAAACGTTAAAAAGCAAAAAAGGAAAACACCTTAAATTGCTAAAAGCTCCAAAATAAAATACACGTTACACGTGCTTACAAAAGTCAATATTGGCAGCAAACCGCAAGACTATATTTACATCTACTGGGTCATCACCTAAAACTCAGCATAGTGTAAGACCCAGGCCAAGGAACTGACGCTCACGAGCCTATCGCGGAGAATCAAGTAGGGCATGTGCGACGGAAAGTAGAACAGTCTTTGTGGCGAGAAAAAGAAAGTTCTTATTGAAATTTTGGGAACACTGTTTTTCTAGTAATAAAAAAAAACGGCATTAAACTTGTAATGGCATAAAAAGAGAAACACTTGTGTGATGGCCGGGTGTAAAGAATATCCCCAAGTTAGACCATCCCTGTCGTAAAAGGCGACTAAAATGATCACCCGGTGCCCGGGGCCACCCAGTCCAAGGAGACATAAATTTGGGACCTGATCCTCCAGGTTGGGGGCTGGGTGTACGGTTAAGTCCCCTACCTCGTAAAGCGAACTGTTACGGATATCTTAACAGAGCTCGACTAACTCGGACAATCTGGAGACAAATCGGCTAGAAAAACGGCTAATGAGACGGAAAACTGATTTGGTAATGGCGACGTGAAATGTCAGGACACTGAAGAAACCCAACAATTTGAAAGAATTAAGGAATGAAATAGAAAAAAATATGGAGTGAGACTTGCAGTACTGTAGGAAGCTGGATGGAAAGGACTAGGAATGTAAGCCTCTGGGAAGCATATACTAATGTATAACGGTAGTAATACCGGTAGTAATGGAACAGGATTCCTGAAGCAAAATGTATTAAACTTCACAGCAATTAATGACAGGATGTGCTCATTGAGACTGGGGGCCAAGTTCTTTAATGTTACAGTGTTCTGCGTATATGCACCTCCAGAAGAGACATAAGAAAAGGTAAAGGATAAATTTTACACAAAATTAGAAGAAGAAATTAATAAAGTTCAAAGACATGATATTAAAATGGTCATTGGAGACCTATACGCCAAAACTGGTAGAGAAGAGGTGTATGGGCACATAATAGGAAAAGAAAGCTTACATGAAACCAGCAATGATAATTGGCTGACATTGATAGACTTTGCCAGTGGGAAGGAAATGATAGTTAAAAGTAGTTGGCACCCTCGGAAAAATATAAAGAAAGAGACCTGGATATCACCAGATGGTATCACCAAGAACCCATAGACCATGTTCTAATAGACAGGAGACATGCATCAGACGTTATGGATGTAAGAAGCTGCAAATGTGCCGATGGCGATGCGGACCGTTACCTTGTTAGGATCAAGTACAGACAAAAATAGATGGGGCAAGAATGGGGAAGAAAAGAGGTAATGACAAGCATAATGTGGAGGGACTGAAGAACTAAGAGAGAAATACAAGAAGAAGATGATCGAAACGTTAGTAAGCAAAAGAGAACAGTGGGAGAAAGAAGAAATCCAAACAAAATTGGAGATATTAAAAACAACCACTAAGGAAGTAGCAGATGAAATCTTGGGGAAGAAAGGATATATAAAAAGAGCAGAATGGTTAGATCGGGATGTTTGGCATTAATTCAAGAAAGAAATGAAGCCAGGAAAAAGATGCTCTAAAGAAGAGTAAGGTTAACAGTGTAGGAGAACAGAGAAAAACGAAGAAATGCGGACAGGAAATGTAGTTGAAGAAAAGACTTTGAGAAAAAGAAAATTGAAGACTTGGACGAAATGAAAGCTAGAAATGAAGTAAAAATGTTCTACGAAGAAACAAGAGATCTTAAAAGAGGATTCGAGCCAAGGACGGTTTCCTTTAAGGATAAGGATAGGAACCTTATCGAGGTTGGAAAGGTGGCAGGAGCATTTGTACGAGTTACTCACTAGAACTGAAGAGGTTAATAGTGAAGAGAGAAACAGGAACGAGGATAACAGGAACAAGGCGAGGAAGTAGAACAACCTCATACAGTAGAAATTAGGAAGATAAAGCATTATGGAACAATAAAGCTGCAGGAGAAGACGGAATAGAGTCAGAATTACTGAAATATGGTGGAAAAGAATTGAAGAGCACTGTTTATGAATTAATTAATGAAATATGGACAAAGGAAGAAATGCCTAATGACTGGACAATGGAAATAATCTGTCCAATACATAAAAAAGGAGACAAAGCAGAGAGTAGAAATTACTGCAAGATAGAACTTACAAGGTATTTGGCAAGATACTTGCCACACAACTGTAGCGATGGTTGGAAGGGATAGTTGGGGTTTAGGAAACAAAGCTCTACATTAGATCAGATATTTATATTGCGACAAATAATGGAAAAGTTCTATCAGTGTGACAGACAGCTTCATCAGCTGTATGTAGATTTCAAACAGGTGTATGATAGCCTGGACAGACTTAAAATTTATCAGATAAGGAGAAATTTCGGAATCCCACTGAAACTGATGAGATTGACAAAAATGGCATGTAGAGTAAGAATGGAACAGGATTTATCAGGTATGTTTATTGTAGAGAAGGGGTTGAGACAAAGAGATGCGCTATCCAAACTACTGTTTAATTTAGCACTGGAAAAAGTAATCCGACAATTACCCATAAATCCTGGAGGAACCGTACTTTCCAGATCAGTGCAAATAGTGGCATATGCTGACGATGTGGCAATTCTTACAAGGAGTATAAGAGCTCTGGAGAAAGTTATGAAGTGTTTGAAGATAAAGCACAGGATCTAGGATTGGTAGTGAATGTTAGTAAAACCAAATATATGAAGACGGAAGATGATGGGAGTGTAAGAAGAAAAGAACTTACAGTTAAATTATATAAGAAGGAATATCAAAGAGTTTAAACCTTTAAATACTTGGGATCTATAATAACAGTAGATAATACATCAGTGGAAATTCAGGAAAGGTTAGCAAGTGGTAACAGATGTTTTTACGGCTTGCAGAATATGTTTAAATCAAGGAACGTTACTAAAATTAAAATATATACAACTGTACTGAGATCGATAATAATGTATGGATCAGAAAGTTGGGTGTTGACAACCAGAAAAGAACAGTGGGTATTATTGTGGGAAAGGAAGATTTTGAGAAATATATTTGGAGCGATAAGGGAGATGACGGATGGAGAATGCGGGCTAACTTGGAGTTACAGTGCCTATTTGAATAACCAGAACAACAAATTAAACAAGGAAGAATAAGATGAATTGGCCATGTGCAAAGGCGGCGCCGTGGCCGAGCGGTTAGCGCGCTCGCCTACCACCTAGGCGGCTCGGGTTCGATCCCAGGGACCCGCATGTGGTATTCGTGGTGGACGAAGCGGCGTCAGGGCGGGGTTTCTCCGGGTACTCCGGTTTCCCCCGCCATCTCATTCCACCGGTGCTCCATCTTCATGTATCATCAGTGTCACCGCCTGCGGTGCCGTAGTAGTAAAAGGGGGCGTTAAACACTACAACAACAACAGCCATGTGCAGAGAATACCGGAAACTAGTGTAGTTAAGAAGATATTCATAGGACAGCTTGATGGAAGAAGGAGAAGAGGAAGACCCAGGAAAAGATGGGTAGACGATGTGGAAGATGACTTGAGAAAGTTGGGGGTCAAAGGCTGGATAAAAGAAAGTAGGGGACCGAATAGAATGGAACAAGGTGGTTAAGGAGGCCAAGGGTCTTCATGGCCTGTAGCGCCGACTGTCATCATCATCATCATCATCATCATCATCATCATCATCATCATCATCATCATCATCATCATCATCATCATCATCATCATCATCATAATCATCATCATCATATCAGCAGCAGCATCATCATAAAAAGATAAAAGTAATTCACTTAACCATTGAATGCAGTGAACTATAATGATATGTGTTACAACTTTTAATTTGTGTGTATGTGTGTGTTTAGCACAAGTGTTATTATTTTTATGACGTATATTTGTTTTAAAGAACTTTGTTATATTCGAAAAAGTGTTAAAACTGCGAAAAAGGGCTTAAATTGAGCTTAGAATCTATTGTATGTAAGCCAAACAGGTGTAATTTGGCACTCCTCTACCAGTTTATTATAGGCATATCATGTTGTATCCATTACACACGCACATACTGGGTGCCCCCCCCCAAAAAAAAAAAACAGCGACAACGCTTAGTATGTTGTGCGGATGGCAACTGATCGGTTTTCAAATAGGAACCCCTGTCCAGAAATGCATGGTTTGGACGATGTAGCGCATCGAAATTTGAGAAAGAACGGTTGTGACAATTTGTTACAGTTGCCTCAACGGATCTAGGCATGTGAAAATCTTAATGGTAGTTCGGAAGCGAGTAACTCACTAGCTCCAGTCGCAACTGGGCGACTGCATACTGGAGTAGTGTCTGGGACAGACAATGCCAAATATCCGTGCGCTTTATTATACACTAAATCATACAGCTGTTTTCGTTTACTTACGTTAATTTGTTTTAAATTATATTACTCACTTGTTGGGCACCAGAAAGGGCAGAATAAAGAAATTGAAAACATAAATGTTTCTTTGAAACGTTGAATATATGGGAGTCATTATTATTACAGTCGCAAATACACTATAAGTGCTAATACTGCTCTCTCTGACAACACAACACACGGAAAACTTCCGACGCAGACTGTACGAGGTGCGAGCTGTTATTAAACACAAATAGCATATAACATCACACGTATAAGCTAAGCAACAATCTAGGCTTGTCAGCTGCATAGATACCAGATCTAATATTGTGCTCACAAACTTCCAAGAATGCGATTCAGAGCTATCTGAGAAAATCTCCTACCCTATGTGCATATACCGGGCGAATCTTCTCACCCTGCGGTTTGGCAAGTTATGGAGTTGCGATGCTTTCCAGGCTTTACTGCAAACACTGTCCACTGCATGGCTTCCTAACAATTTCGGCCGAAATGAGCGTCGGTGCCTGAAGTGACAGCCTCGTAGCGGAAGTTTGTGCGTTGGCCTTCAGTGACAAGTCCCAGTTTCAATTACTGTGATCTCAAGGTACTTTTTCTGTTTAGTATATTTAACGAGAACTGATAGTTTGCAATGGAAGTATGAACATCATATATAAAGGCATAATAACATAGCAATTATAACTTAAAAACATAAGGCATCGTTACATAATATTTTACTACTTAAAGCTATTTATTCGTGCAAAAGCAAACCAATAAATTTTTCTGGGAGTTTACAAAATGTAGTATGTGCATACAAACTAGATAATGTTTGCAAGCCCATATTATGTTCGTTGTGAACCTCTCTGGTTCCCAAAGTAGTGCATTTAACAAGTAATGTAAGTATATATGGAGAGTTCAAAAATTCAGTGCCCAAACTAATAGAGATATTACAGGAGTCCATAACAAATACATGTTTTTGCATATTGTTGGAGTACTAAGTATGTGGAAGGTTATTGTGTGTGAATGAGAGTAAAACGGTGTTAATGTTGTTCTGTATTTGTGTGGTCGCTGCTGTGTAGTACGAGATAACAACGAATTAATCTGAAATAATGAATATTTCAGTACTTAATACTTCAATATTTGAAAAGATAGATCATCATTCCTTTGTTTTCGTGACGTCATGGTAAGAGTATGCATGACCCAACATTCAGCTATCCGCATTTTAAAGATTTAAATGTGTACTAAAATGATGCCTAAAAACGATTAGCTCAAATGCCAAGTCATATATGTGATAGATATAATTTATTTCAGTATAATTTAGTAGGACAACACATTACACATTAGCCTAATTGTTACTAAATAACGCAACTGTTATTGATTGAATACATTGGAGCCCATTCTTGCGTATCACTGACTGCTTGGTTCCGGTAGGCTTTAACACATGTTATACAAAAGGTAGTATTTTCTGGGAAAATGGTTGAAGTTACAATTATATCAATAGACGATAGCGAGTATACAAAGGTATGAGAATGTAACACATCAGATCTCATCTTTATCTCAGGGTGTACACGTTCATACACTGTGTTCTTACTATACAGAATGGGCTGGAAGTAACTAATTATTAAGCGGCTGTTAAGTATTTAATATTGATGAAATAATGTTGGAAATAGCGCGAACATACAATTTTCAAGCCACGTAGTACCGACACTGGTCGCGAGAGGCGGTACACGCAGCAATAACGAAGATCTATCACCTTACAGTAAGAGAACGAGCAGAAATTGCTTCACACTATGAGGTGTGGAATTTCATCATTCATCGTGTAACCTTTTCTTATGGGACTGGTCAAAAGAGGAGATGTACCGGACGAAACCTTACACTTTGGATAAATTGGAAGCACGGATTCGGGTAGTTCTTCATACAACTTCCTCCAGAAAGCTGTGGATTACATTCCAGATCGTTAGATATTGGCCGACGCCATAGGTACCTAAATAGAATTTTAAGCTGTGCAATCGCATTCCCATATAACAGCGTACATAATGTATTAATTTCAAATAAATAACTCTGCAAACATAAAAGTTATACGTTTATTTCAATACTTAGTTACTTCCCGCCTCGTAGTTAT